>JAFMTC010000076.1:1356246-1412429 GCA_018845635.1 Nicrophorus orbicollis | reverse complement strand
GTTACGTCCGAATAGAATTTATAGAAATGTTGCTGCCGGGCAAAATTTTGCGAAAACATAACAAAAAATTGTATAAAATTTAAAAATAAACAACGACACTCTAAATCGTTTGGGCACAACAACGCGAATATTAATTCCGGATTGGCTATGTACCATTGTTGACCTTAATAACATTTATATACATACGTGCATGCACAGCGATGCAACGTTTCCGCCTTCTCTCACTCACTCTCTCACTCTCTCTCTCTCTTTGTCTCTCTCAAACTAATTGGAAATGGCTAATTAAACGGTCGATTGCGTAACCGATTCCGCGGCTCGCGCCCATAAATTTACCGTTCGGTTCCGACCATCTGACCATCTCTCCTTCTCTCTCTCTCTCACACACTCCTTTGCATTCGACTATGCATTTATCTCTCTCTCTCTCTCGTGCACGCTTTTCTCTCCGTATATTATGTATATGTATATTGGTATTCCGCGATTCGGATCGGAAACCGTTCATTTGATCAATTAAAAATAGGAGAGAAGGAGAGAAAATTGCACGCATCCGTTCGGTTTCACCTCCTGCATGAAGAACAAATACCTTCAGCACGCTTGGTAAACTCATCTTTTATAGTATCAACACGATTGCATTACACGTTCCGGCCGTTTGCAATTTATCATTATAACGTGATGCCTCGTTTAACGTTCTCTTTATTGACGCATTTCTCTTATTTTATTGTCGATTCTTCTTCAGACTTGATATGCATATAAAAAAATCAAACTGCAGTAACTTCTCGTAGTACGGATTATCATGGAATATTCGAAACCGTACTATTCGAAGCAAGAAATAACTGGTAATTTGTATATGAAAATTATTATTTTTTAAATTTATTTTGATAATTATAAATTTAGGACGGAAAGACTTAAGTCAATAGCCCTTTGGTGACATTATGTGATTAATAAAGATTATTAATAGTATTTGAAATTTTGTTAGTTTCGAAATTTTCTAATTGGATTAAACTAAATCCGGACTATGCGAAGTTATGCTGAATTATAATTTAATAATCACTTTAAGAAAAATTCTAAAATGATTTGAAAAATTTTGGAAATATACGATACCCTCTATTGAAATATAGTCTTTTGTCCTATCTTTTAAAGTTGGTTAATTTTGTAAAGTTTCAACCAATTAAGAAATCCGCACTGATAGAGGTATTATATTTTAATATCCTTAATTTTAAAGAAATTTGATAAAAAAAAACTACAGGAATTTTGTAGTTTATTTAAGATATAATTATAGTACCTTTCATAGCCCTTTCAATCCGGACTAATGGAAACAACAAAATACACTATGTTTTGATTTTTTAAATCATTTATATATATTTGCAACTCAAAAAAAACAAAACATATAATGTGAAATGTATTTATGATAAAATCAAATGTAACCAGACTTTAATGAATCCGGACTGTTTGAAGCCGCACTATGCAAGATATCGCTGTAAGATAATAAAAAACACGAAATCCTAAAAAACTCAACATATTGTAAAAACATTATTAATAAACAAAGCAAATCTTCAGTGAAATATTAAATATGACTTAAGCAGACTATAATGAATCCGAAATATATGAAATCCTAAGAAACTCAACATATTGTAAGAACTTTATTTATAATCAAATCGAGTGAATTTTGAAATAAGACCTAATCGGACTATAATGAATCCGGACTATAATGAAACCGCACTATAGAAGGTATTGCTGTAAGATAATTAAAAAAAATGAAATCCTAAGAAACTCAACATATTGTAAGAACTTTATTTATAATCAAATCTAATCTACAGTGAAATTTGAAATAAGACCTAACCAGACTACAATGAATCAGGACTGTTTGAAGCCGCACTATGGAAGGTATCGCTGTAAAATAATAAAAAAAATACGAAATCCTAAGAAACTCAACATATTGTAAGAACTTTGCAATCAAATCAAATCTACAGTGAAATTTGAAATAAGACCTAATCGGACTATAATGAATCCGGACTGTTTGAAGACGCACTATGGAAGGTATCGCTGTAAAATAATTTAAAAAAACACGAAATCCTAAGAAATTCAACATATTGTAAGAACGTTATAATCAAATCAAATCTACAGTAAAATTTGAAATAAGACCTAATCGGACTATAGTGAATCCGGACTGTTTGAAGACGCACTATGGAAGGTATCGCTGTAAAATAATTTTAAAAAACACGAAATCCTAAGAAACTCTACATATTGTAAGAACTTTGTAATCAAATCAAATCTACAGTGAAATATGAAATAAGACCTAATCGGACTATAATGAATCCGGACTCTTTGAAACCGCACTATGGAATACTTTCGCTGTATGATAATTTAAAAAACAAACTTAGAATGTCAATAAATTCTTATTGATTCAACATATTGTATGAAGTGTATTTATGATGAAATAAAATCTTCAGTGAAATATAATCTAATTTCATTAAATAATAATTGTTAAGTTCTTTTAGTTCACAATACATTAAAGTATTATCTATATAATGAACGTTTTACAAAAAAAATCGTATTTATTTCCACTTTAACAATGCGAATCTGAACAAAACATAAACTATTTTGATACCAAGTCTGAACAACTGAAAATCATTATGTAATGATTATTTGGTATTTTCTTTCAAGCAGTTACAAAACATGTATAACTTTAGAATTTGTTATGTGCAATGAAAATTGCTCTATATTTGAATAAAGAATTAAACTTATTGAAGTTTTCTTTTATTCATAGACAAATTTACTTAGATCAATAATCCACGCAGCAATTGAATCCAGTTACTGTTTATTTTCTCCAGTTACTGTTTATATTTCAATGTAAATGTTATGTAATGAGGATGTTATTAAATAAATGTTGTTTATTGTTCTAATTGTATATGAATTGTGATCGCAGTGCGAGATTATGGTTACAAGTTTACAAGGAATTCATCTACAGGAATTACAGTAGATGCACGTGCATTACATGTATTCTTGTTTTTTTTCCACGTTTTTCGTTTTGTTTAATTGAAGTAATTGAAGGAAACGAGCGTTTCCGAAGGCAGGAAACCGCCGAGATAAAAACGAAACACAAGCCGTGGATTAATGTGCCGTTGCCCGTTGGGGGAGGAGGAGGAGGACGTTTCCTCCAGCATCGAATTGAAGAGACAAGCAAAGCGAAAATCTAAATTAAGCGAAATTGTTAAAGTGCCGGCAAAAATGATGAATTTTAACGGGCGATTAAAAACGGACGATAAATTCCGTCCGGCGTATTTAACTTATCAAGAAGACCGGGGGGACGTTAAAACATTATTGTGCGGATTTTATTTACATTGTGTATGCGAGGGGCGGCGTTTTATTGCCTCGGACCCTAATGAAAACATTCAATACACTTTCTTCACTTCGCTTCATCCAATTCCGTTTCGCTTACACCGACAGTTTCGTTCCACGTGCAACTCCGCGTTTTCCTTTGGTAAAAAATAATTAACTTCGCCTTTTAATTATGCCACACGGCCGCACCTGTACGTACGGGTCTTAACTAGTTTTTAATTCCACACGTAGACACTTATTACGGGCGTCTCGGCAACTGCATTTGTTTAAGAAGCTCTCGCGCTTTATTTTCCGTAAAGAGAAACGCTAATTGGGAAACATTTTCACCTGGAAAATCTGCAGCTACATCGAAATTGTTCGGAGGGATGACTGTATATATATATATACAGTACATGGGGGAAAAAAGCTTGATATAAAATTAAGCGTGGGAGGAGGGAAATTGTGGAGGAATCCCCGGAGGAGACCGGGGGCGCGCAATATCAGCACACATAGATCATCTGAAGAGACCTGAAAATGTCTCCCACATCCATGAAACTTTAAACCTTAAGCACCGGGCGAACACAATGCTGCTGCCGCTGCTGCTCTCCTCTATCAATTTTCCACGATCTACAGAAAAAGCATTAAGCACCAGCGCCTTTTTATACCTTCTCCAACGTGAAACGCACCAACGGATTTTTATCATATGAGAATGCATTTTGAAGACGCTGGGAAGCTGAGATATTTCTGATAGAAAAATGAAGGAAAAAAAGAGGAAACTTTACCTACAGATTAACAAAAAGAATTGAATGAATTAAATGAAATACAACAATATGAAAAAATAGCAAATTAAAATAATAGAAACCAAATTAAATTATTATCTAATATGTATTTCAATAATTTACTGGATTTCATTATCTTTGATAAATGCATTTGAAGGTCTACAAAATGTGTACTAGGAAAAACAATGTTTTATGTTGAATGCTTTACATTTGTAAATCATCAAAATATGTACAGCCATACCTCGCTTTACGGCCTAGATACGTTCCACAAAACTTGGCCGCAAAGCGAAAAGCCGTATAAAATCAATTGGCAATATGTAGATATATCGACATGGAAAAAAGTTTTTTGCCGTTATAGCGAAACATTTTAGGCCGTAAATCGAAAACGTGCCTTAATTGAACAGTTCGGTTATAGCGAAATGCCGTCTATAGAGCGGCCGTATAGCCAGGTATTATTGGTGTATTAAGTAAATCAAGATTTTTATGTGTAATTCTTTTTTTGATCTTGAAACTTTGCGTTAATAAAGGTTTCTTTTGATTCATATACAGACAATCAACATGTATACTAAATAAATCCAGTTTTTTTTCTATTCAGTACTTTTTACAAACTTTGTATTAAAATATAAGCTGACAATTTTTTCATTTAATACATATCAAGCTTTTCACATTTTCTTCCTACAAAATCAAGTATTTGAACTTTGGAAGTAGTTCTATATTTGCACTTATAAAATAATCTTGTAATACAATTGAACCATGTTTTTATGTATACAAATTTGAAAATGTTCAGAGTTTCTCCTAATAATATCTTCATTTACTACACTCAAAGATCATCAAGATGTTTACTAAGAAAATTAAGTTTTTATATTAATCATAAAAACTTTGTACAATCATTTTTTTAAAGTGTAATATTTGTGACGATCTCCTAAATTTGTTAAAATAAGAGTCATACATTTGACGATCTTCATAATTTGATCTAATAATGTATAGTATTAGTATGTTTAAAGACCTTCAAAATATGTGCACAGAAAGTCACTTTTTTATGTTAAAAACTATTTTAAATTCTTCATCATAATTTCATTATGTTTATATAAAAAATAAAGTATTTAATAACAATAATATGAAAATTAAATTCCGATCTAAATGCAAAAATCTGGACGAAATAAAAGTAATGATTTTGATGAAAAATTAGTAATAAAAAGTTTAGAAATAATTAACTTTCTTAATTGATTTGTTGTTTCTCGATATTTACATATCCATGAATATTGCTAATAACCATAACCATAATGATAACGCTGTGAATTTTTCTGGTTGCTAGGAAATCAAATAAATTAGTTTCGATTAGAAATCCTTATATAAACATAAAAAAGTAAAGGTGCCTCATAAATAATGGAATTTGTAGGGTATTAGTAATAATAATATAATAAATAATAATGAAAATCGTAGCTTGACTTGATGTAATTTTAATGCATTCCGAATAGGCATACGAAATGGGAGAGGAAAGGCGTATATAAAGTAACTGTAGTGGCTTAGGTGGGATAGGGATAACAATAATTTCTCGATTTCAGTTCGTTTGGCTTTTGTGTTGCGCAAATCTCTTGGGCAAACGAAAATATTACACCTGAATCGTAACGCGTGGGAAGCCAAAATGTTTGCTTAGGCCGCACTCTTAAATCCTCGATATTTACCGGATCGATTTAATGCGAGGTTTAAGTGCTTTTTCATATGGCTTCGAAGCGTTTCTTGGATTGAGTTCCATGTTGGTATTCTCTCGAACGTAACGGTAAGTTTCTTAGTAGCAACATCAACAGCAAGCAAGAGAAGAAAAGTGGTGAGGCTGAGAGCAGAAGAAGAGGAGGAGGCGCATTGCATGTTATAATAATAATTTGTGGTGTCGGGAGTTTGTGCACACTCTTCAGGCACGTGTCTCTGATGACTCCGACGACTACGAAACTACCAAGAAGATACGACTACCACGAGCAAGACGACGAAGCGAACGAAGTATGGAACGAACTATCTCTAATGGTGGCGCTCGCAGGATGTGGGTTTTGTTATTTATAAATAGTTGAATAAAGTCTGTCGCCCTGAACCGTTAAACTTCGGGGATTATAAATAACTTTCCTTACAGCTTTTTCCTTCATCTTCTTCGTTTTGCTTTTCCTCCTTTCAGACCATTTGTTGCTGCTTCGAGTAATTATATTCATGACTCTCTTTATTAATTGAGACTCACCACCGTCACCAACGCCGCATGAGGCGCGATCCTCCCAAGATCCCACAACTCTTCATAATTAGTAACCCGAAACCCCTAACGTTTCAAAAGAAAAACCAATTTTTAAAACTATTCGTAACAATCTAAAACAAGTTATAGAATACTGAAATTGAAAATGTAATAAATAATACATAATAAAATTAATGAATACATGCATTTTTTGTAATTTAATAGTTTTGTATCTTTATTTAATTTATAGAACAATCTATTTAATACAATATTATTAGTTTACTTTATATGTTAACTTGCTGTATTTAGAAATATTTAAACAAGTAATAGTTTTATTAGTAACAAATTTGATCAATTCTGCTTATATCTGAAATACTTACACATTCATAATAGAAACTAACTAACATTAGTACATATAATTGTAGGAAAAAATACGTAAATTTTAGAGAAATTAAAAGTAATAATTGTATAAGAAATTAATTATTCCATGCATAATACATACAAATTATAATTATGACCTATTGTGATATATTATTATACAAAATTTTCCATGTTTTGTACAATTTCAGATCGATTCCATCATTTATTTCAAAACTTGTTGAGACGTTGTGTGCAAGCATTTGGACTGAAATGCTTCATTAGTAAGTGATGTATCCGGGTACCCTTATAGCATTTGCAGGGAAAATACTGGACAAAAAATGATTTATTACTTATAATTCTGCACTTAATTTCAGTATGAACGCAAAGAAGTTCTGAAAAAATCTCGTAATAAACATGATTATCATAATTAGTTAAGAAATATTGGATTTTTGACCAAATCTTAGTAAAATTTCGGTAAATTTTTAATTTTTATTCACAAATAATACGATTTTTTTAATCAATATGTTTTTCCTAATTGAGATATTAGTTTTTATATTATTATTATTATATGATTCAAACAAAAACTTATATTTATATATATAATTATAAAAATAACTAATACATTTTATGAACTTAAAGCTTGTTTTTTCTACATTTTTAGTTCAAAGTTTTTAAATTCAAATTAAAGAGTCAAGGGTTTACTATATAATTTAAATGAACGTAGATATTTGTAGATGTTTGCAAAGCGAAAAACCGTATAAGGAATCAATTATTGCGCTTGCGCAAGATTGGCAACGTGTAGATATATCGACATGGAAAAAATGTTTTTTTTGCCGTTATAACGAAACATTTTAGGCCGTAAATCGAAAACGTGCCTTAACTGAAGAGGGCCGTTATAGCGAAATGCCGTATAAAGAGCGGCCGTATAGCGAGGTATGGGTGTATTTAAAGATGAAATATAAATTAGCAAGATGGTAGACAGAAACTTAAAAAGTAAAAGAAACGTGGAAAATGTCAATATTTTAAAGATGAAATACAAATATATGATAAAGTTATAGAAAAAAAAGTTAAATCACATTAATAATTAACAAGATGTTGGATAGAAACTTAAAAAGTAAAAGAAACGTGGAAAATTTCAATATTTTAAATGTGAAATACAAATATAAATGATAAAGATATACAAAAAGAAGTTAAATCACATTAATAATTAATGAGATTTTGGATAGAAACTTAAATTTCTTCATTAATTGGGATTACCACTATATATTTAAAAACAATGTGGACATTTTCAATATTTTGAAACTTTTAGTAGAAAATTTTTGTATAAAATATCAATATTTGAAAGACGAAATCAAGAAATATCATACAAAGATATTAATTCAAGTTAATATTAAGCAACATGATGTTGAAAAGTTAAAGCATTTGCATTATATAAGTGTAAGTTTTTGTTATGATATTCTTTGTTATTAGCACCAGAAATCATCAACTATTTTTATTGATTTTTTCTTTTAATTCGTGAGAAGAAAAGTATTCAACAAATTCCATGAGGACAGTATAAAAAATAAGAACTATTTATTGTTGTATGGGAGGAATATATATATATATACAAAAAATAAAAGACCAACAGAAATTGAAATTTACTGCCGTAAAGTGTAAGTATTTTAAGGATCGGATTTGTATGCGAGAGCGAAAGAGTGTTTTCTTAAATTGGACATAGTAATTTTATTGCGAGCTTATTGCCGTCGTCCCTGAATACGGAGGAATTCTTGAGAGCCGCCCGTGCGGTCCGCGAAGCGATGATGCGTTAAACCGCAAGAAGTGACAAACTCCTCCGGTCTCGGACTCCTCCCGGTGTCACCTTACATTAATACGTTACCACTGCGAAAGTGTTTATTTACTCTTTCACTCGCTCACCAAAGACGACTTCCATCCGAAGTCCTCAAAATCGAAAAGGACTCGAATTAATTTCAATTTTATCCTTACTCCTCTTCTCTTCTTTCACTTTCTTTTTAGTTCTTTTCGTTCGGTTCCGAAGAGCAAGGACTTTTCGGGATCGTTAGTGTGTTGCGAGAGCTCGATTGAGATAAATTGCGCCCTCACTGCTGCTGCTGCTGCTGGAGAAGGAGGATGAAAAAACGTAAAACGGCATGTCATGCTGTTCGGGGAGGAGACGTTAACTTGCCGGCTCACATCTTCTTCTGGAGTGCTCCGATTCTCCCCAGTGTGTGTGGCTTTCAATTCCACGGTAAAACCGAATTTTACAAAACCCACCTTTAGAATTGAAGTAAATCTCCTCCTATGGTACTTCTTTCCATTAAACCATATGTTAGGATCGTTTTATATCCTACTATGGTATTCCTTTCAACTAAACCATGTTTTCAATTCGTTTTATCCTTCAATATCTTAAAGTAATTGAACATTGAATTACAACATGTTAAATACTCTCTATTACACTATATTTTTAGATTGTTAATCTTAAAGTTATACTGATATTTCGGCATTTTTGACAACTGAAATACAAATGTTTCTGGCATCGCCATTTCAGATGTCTCTTCCTATATCACCAAAAGAAATTGCTACACTCATTAACAACGAAATAAAACCGAAAAGACTTCTGGATACGATCTAATAAGGGGAAAAATACTAAAAGAACTTACAAAGAAAGGGATCTTGTTTCTGGCAATCATCTTTAATGCAATTTTACGAACTCGACATTTCCACTCTCAATGGAAAACAACACAAATTATCTTAATTAACATAAGCCTACTTCCTATTATATCAAAGGTATTTGAAAAGTTATTAATGAGTAGACTAAAAATTATCATAACAAACAACGATCTAATACCAAGTCACCAATTTGGATTTTGCGATCAACACAGCACCATCGAACAAGTCAATAGAATGGCTAATATAATAAAGCAGGATCTGGATCTGGAGCATTCTTAGATGTATCGCAAGCGTTCGATAACGTGTGGCATACAGGATTATACTATAAATTAAAGAAGGCTCTATCATACAATTTTTACAAAATATTAAATTCGTATTTGACAGGAAGGTTATTTCAAGTGAAAGTGTTCGATGCAGTAACAGATTTGCATGCAATCAAATCAGGTGTACCACAAGGAAGCGTATTAGGACCAATTATGTATATATTATATACTGCAGATATGCCTCTAACTGATAAAACAACTGTTGCAACATTTGCTGATGATATTGCAATATTATCATCGGATGCAGACGCAGCACGTGCATCATATCATCTGCAATATTCATTGAACTTAGTGCAGGAATGGTTATATAAATGGAGAATGAAGGTCAATGAATCAAAATCAGTGCATGTTACCTTCACCATGAGAAAAGACTACTGCCCACCAGTGACTATCAATGGAAAAATCATAGCGACAGCTAATAAAGTTAAATATTTGGGTATGCATCTGGATAGAAGATTGACCTGGAAAGATCACATCCAAGCAAAAAGAGAACAACTTGAAATCAAGTTCAGGAAGCTGTACTGGCTTCTACGAGAAGACTCACAAATTTCAAAAGAAAACAAGCTACTGATTTATAAGGCAATTTTAAAACCAGTCTAGACTTATGGAATACAGCTGTGGGGAAGTACAAGCAAATCTAATATTGCTATTATACAAAAATTCCAGTCGAAAGGCCTAAGAAGAATCATAGGAGCTCCATGGTATATTACAAACAGGAGAATACACGAGAATCTTCAAATAGAAACAGTGGAGGAAACCATTATGAAATTTAGTAGCAGATACCAAAATAGACATTTTGACAATTTTTTTTGATTTGCAATTGTCAAAAAACAAATATCATTTTCCATGTGTTTCAGTTAACAAGAACGAACAAATGTCTGATACGGTACTGCCTTCAGTCTGTAAAAGTGAGTTTTGGGCGTGGAGGTATGCCTCAATAATAAATATTGGCAAAACGCAGAGGACGAGAGATAACAATGTGTAAAATGCGTGAGTGTGTGTGGCGCGGCGAACGAAGATACACTCAGTTAGATAAGCGTAATCCGACGGGATAAATTGAAGAAGGGTAAAGCCGATGTCGTTCTGGATATAAGAGGGAGTTGTTAATGCAAATCGCGTTCCGATGAATTCGCTAAACTGGCGCAGCAGAAGCAGCAGCAGCGAAAATGCAAATTCATTAGTGTATATATTTCGTTGGAAATAAGCCATTCGTAATAACAATAATTTGCATGCGCCGACCGCAGCGTTGGAATTTTATTGTTCCTAGCGAAAATTTACGGGCTGAGAACAAGAGGTCCTCGAGGGTGGAATAGTAGTAAAAATAAAACGAAAATAAATAAATAAAAAGTGTTCGTGCAATGCATATAGCATGATTGTTTTCAGTATAGAAAACTGGAAGAATTATTATTCAGATTCGTACGAGCATTGTCCCCTTTGTTGCTTTATTGTTTGTTTTTTTCTAGTTGTCTGAAAATGAAGCATTTAAACATTCCTTTGTCGCGAATGCGGTGCAATAAAAGGAGCGATTAAAGTGGAAGGATCTCTTAATTAGTCCTTGATCCGATCTGATCTCCAGGTGTTGTTATTCAAATGGGGTGAGGGGTTGATGCGCTTCGGGGCGCTGGGTCGGGGGGGGGGTTTGCAATTAAAAGCTCGATTCGGGTTTTCTGGAAAGCTATGTACGTACGTGTGCGTCGTCATGGGCGAAATGGCCATTTCAATTGCTAATGCCTGCAAATAACTTATCCTTGCGTAGGCTTCGGATCGCCTCCGGCGGTGGCTGTTGCGATCCGTTTTCACATATAAGGCGACATTAGAATAAATTTGTTTTGAAAACTCGAATTAAGCCCGACATTCGTATGATAATGTGGACGGGGAGCACGGCAAATAAGTGTTAAGTGGACAAACGCGACCGGATTCCGCTCTGGCCTTTACACATCCATCTATATTTCTTTTTATTGTTTTTTATCCATCTCCATTTCCGAACTATATACATCGGCAACAGTAATGAAGCTATCAAAAAGAAGTAAAAGGAGAGGAAGGAAGACGAGAGTGGAAGAAGAAGTAGAACAAGTGGAGGAGACACGTCAGCAATTTAATGGTTTGAAACTAGTGTTAAAGTTACTGCAATCCACTCCATTTATACAATACAATTCGAAATATAATTTCGTTATATCTTCTTCTAACTTTATTAATGTGAATTCAGTTTCAATACCAGTTTGAATTTGATGATATTCCACAAATTTGTCTATTTTTTTCAAATAAACATTAAATAGTTATTGCAAATCCGATCTAAACATCAACAACAGTAATGAAAATACCAAAAAATGTAGGAAGTAGCAGGAAGAAGAGAGGCGAAGTAGAACTTGAACAAGTTGAGGAGACACGTCAGCAATTTAATGGGTTTAAACTAGTATTAAAGCTACTGCAGTCCACTTCATTCCTACGAAACTATTCTAAATACAGTTTCGTTATATCTTCTTCTAACATTATTAATGTTAATTCAGTTTCAATACCAGTTTGAATTTGATGATACTCCACAAATTTGTCTATTTTTTTTGATAAACAATAAATAGTTAGTTATGATCTAAACATCAACAACAGTAACGAAAATACTAAAAAACTGAAAGGAGTAGAATGAAGATGAGAGGGGAAGAAGGAGTAGAACAAGTGGAGAAGACACTTCAGCAATTGAATGGTTTGAAGCTAGTGTTAAAGTTACTGCAATACACTTCATTCCTACGAAACTATTCTAAATACAGTTTCGTTATATCTTCTTCTAACTTTATTAATGTAGGTTCAGTTTCAATAGCAGTTTAAATTTGATGACACTTTACAAATTTATCTAATCATTTGTTTAAATAACAAATAAATTCTTATTGCAAATCTAATCTAAACATCAACAACAGTTATGAAAATACCAAATTATAAAGAGAGTAGAAGAAAGATCTCTTTCTCATCTTCCAGCTGAAGCAGAAGTAGAACAAGTTGAGGAGACACTTCAGCAATTGAATGGTTTGTAACTAGTATGAAAGTTAATGCAATCCACTTCATTCTTATAATACTATTCTAAATACAATTTCGTTATATCTTCTTCTCACTTTATTGATGTGAATTCAATTTCAAAACCATTTTGAATTTGATGATATTCCATAAATTTATCTATTTTTTTCAAATAAACAATAAATATTTATTGCAAATCGCATCTAAACATCAAGAACAGTAATGAAAATACCAAAAAAATGAAAGGATTACTAGGAAGGTGAGAGGGGAAGTAGAAGTAGAATAAGTGGAAGACACGTCAGCAATTTAATCGGTTTAAACTAGTGTTAAAGTTACTGAAATCCACTTCATTTCTGCAATACTATTCTAAATACAACTTCGTTATAACTTCTTCTAACTTTATTAATGTTAATTCAGTTTCAATACCAGTTTGAATTTGATGACACTTTACAAATTTGTCTAATTATTTGTTTAAATAACATATAAATTCTTATTGCAAATCCAATCTAAACATTAATAACAGTTATGAAAATACCAAATTATAAAAGAAGTAGAAGGAAGATCTCTTTCTCATCTTCCAGCTGAAGCAGAAGTAGAACAAGTTGAGGAGACACTTCAGCAATTTAATGTGTTGAAACTAGTGTTAAAGTTACACTTAATTCCTACAAAACTCTTCTACAATACAATCGTGTTCCTTTTAATTATATATTTTTATAACTTTTTTAATGTGAAATTAGTATAATAAACTATTAATAATTATTGCAATTCCTAACTAAACATCTTCAAACAGTAATGAAGCTGTTAAAAAAAGTTTCTTTTCGTCATATTTTCTTCAACCTCGTTAATGGTCCAAATTGTACCAAATGGTTAACAACTAAGATATTTCTGCCTTTTCGTTATATTTTCTTCTAACTTTATGAATGTAAATTCAGTTTAATAATTAGTTTAAATTTAATGACACAGAACAATTTTGTCTAAAATTGTTTTTTAATTCATTACGAATTTTTATGTATTTTCGAACTATATTTCGTCATTAGTAATGAATCTATCAAACTAAAAGTAAAATAAATGTAAGGAAATCAAAACAGAAGTAGAGCAAGTGGATGAGACTCGTCAGTAATTTAATGGGTTGAAACTAGAGTTAAAGTTTCTGCAATCCACTTCATTCCAACAATACTATTTAAAATAAAATCATGTTCCTATTCGTTATATCTTCTTCTAACATAATTAATGTAAAGTTAGTTTAATTACTATTTTAAAGTTTATGATACTGTACAAGTTTGTCTAAATTTGTTCTTTAATTCACAATGAATATTTATGTATTTTCGAACTATATATCGTCATTAGTAATGAATCTATAAAACTAAAAGTAAAAGAAATGAAAGGAAGATGTAAGGGAAAGCAAAAGTAGAACAAGTGTTATCATGTTACTTTTCATCATATTTTTTTCAACATCTTTAATGATCCAAATTGTGTCAAAGGGTTAACAACTAAGATATATCTGCCTTTTCGTTACATTTTCTTCTAACTTTATGATTGTAAATTCAGTTTCATAATTAGTTTAAATTTAATGACACAGAACAATTTTGTTTTAAAATTAACTATGACTAATTATACTCATTTCTATTGTTCTTAAAAATCGTATTTTTGTAGAACATTCATAATTTTTTGAGGTTTGGGACTTGTTGTTTCATAATTATGTTATTATGTGATATACAATTTTGTCTAAATTTGTTTTAAAGTCACTAAGAACAATTATTGCCTTTTCTCAACATTTAACAGTCGTATTTTTTAGACTATTCAATACTTTTTTGTTGGAGAATTTAATCTGTTTTTGGAAACGAAAAGATGCCCACCAATTATAAATATAAATACGGAAAATATACAAATTTTGCGAATCAATAAATTATATCATATTTTTCTAAATTAAATTATGATTTAAACATTTCCTTTTAACACGTTCCTATAATTAATGACAAACTGAATATGCATATTGAATGAATTAATATGAAAAGTGAACGATTTTGAATGTTTAATTAAATCGAAAAAGATTAATGTCATAGCAATTCCGTGATTAATTATGTCGAAAAAAATTATATATATATAAATAAATAAACGTTTCGACAATAATTAGATATGAATGATGAATATGTAATGCTATTAGACTGTTGGAGATGAAGAGAAAGAGAGCAAAGTTTGAAAGTTTATATTATAATTGGGTTATTATAATCCGAAGGAAAGAGAGAGTATAGGGAACTAGTTAATCGTGCGGTTAATTATTAATAAACGGTTGTGATGAATCGCCTTATTTCTTATTATCCAATAATCTGGGGGAGATAAAGTGTGAGAGAAAGAGTGAGACAGAGAGAGACTCCTTAACTTATGCATTGAGAAATGTGGGGCTTTCGTAATTCGCCTTAGCGGGACTTTTCTTTCCTTGGGGCCGTTGTTTCTGCTTGCTGCACTTCTTTACCAGAGCGTTGACTTCGTAATTACAATAATAATTAATATTCAGGAGGCGCTGTCGCATCGGGGAAGGAAGATTTCGTCTTCCAGATTAATTTATGGACCCATAAAATATCGGACACGGAGGAGCCGCAGCCATTAAATACAACGGGCTCCCATACTTTTTTCGACGCCGTTCCATCCTCCTTCATCCTCGTCTACAAACTTCCAACACTTCTTACTCATTCTCACATTGCATTCCTTCGACGACAAAGGCACAATCGATACTTTTTCGTAATTTGCGCAATTTGCCGAATGGTGATTCATGCAGAGGATGGGCTACAATGCAACAACGGTGTCTCTGTTCAGAGCTGTATTAAGGAATACTTCTTAAGAAATAATTAGATAGCAAACTTGAATGCGTATTATTTTCTTACATCTCATTTTATTTACTATTAGAACTTCAATTTCATCATCTCAAGAGATTTGTTGATATTACTTAATTAGTTTCTATGAATGAGTAATGGCAATAATAATGAAATGTAGGCAGAAAGACCTATGGTCTATAGCCTTTTGTAGTGGCTAATATATTTACTTTTCTCATGTATTTTTTATGTTTTTTGAAGTCATTGAAATAAATGTAATTATTATTTATAAAATGTATTGCAACAACTTTAAAATTATTTACATTATCAAAAATTACTGTATAAAAGGAGAAACACATACATTTATTATTAATTAATGATATTTATAACATATTTTAGAAATTTTGAGAAAAAAAACTTTTATAAAACGCATCAGTTTTTAGGTTCACTTTTTTCCAAAAGGTGTGAGACTAGGGGACATATTGAATATTGATAAAATTTAAAAATAATAGACATTTGAACAAGGAGAAATTCGATTATTTTAATTTTCCTGTTGAACATTATACAATAAATTGTTAAAAAAGAATCTAAAAAGTGTTTTCGTGATTTTGCTCTTAATTGACAAATACATATTTTACTGATGAATTGACATATATTGACGTGAAGATAAGATTTGTAGTCTATTTACTTCTACCAGATTCACAAAATCAGCAATAACAAAAACATAACTTCAACATAATAGAAATATAAAGACATGAAAAATGCCTCGCTATAACGGCCCTCTTCAATTAAGGCACGTTTTCGATTTACGGCCTAAAATGTTTCGCTATAACAGCAAAGAAAACTTTTTCGATGTCGATATATCTACATATTGCCAATATTGCGCAAGCGCAAACTTTGATTCCTTATACGGCTTTTCGCTTTGCGGCCAAGTTTCGTGGAATGTATCTAGGCCGTAAAGCGAGGTATGGGTGTATTGTTATCGCTGCAAAGGACTTTAGAAGTTTCACTAATATTCCTAAAATATCGTTACTCTGATTGAATTTCATTCTACTGAATTAACAATTTATAACAATTTATATATGTTTGTTCCATATAAAGCAAATTGCAATATATAAAATTATTACAGATACAACTATTCAATGTATCACTGCTTAGAATTCTTAAATAAAGTTCATGTTAATTACATAACACAGTTACATAATTAAATTTATTCAAATATACAATACTTAAATTACCGATGAAGTTTTAATAGCATTTAAAACTTTCATGAGAAGAGCTATATAAAATTCTTTTAATTACAACATTCAAAAAGTTATATTTGATATTACTGCTTTGATTTATGTCTTAAGAGTTATTATTTAAGAGTAAAAAAAAGTAAGAGTAATAAAGTTATTTAAGAGCTGTTTAAATTTCTTTTAGTACTTTAAAGAAAAGTTTCAGTTATAAAATTTTTCATTTATTAATAGAACATTCTATTATAAGGTTGTTTTAATAGTAATTAAGACTAGATTTTCACTTTTCTATAAAAATAATAACATTTATTCCAACAACTACAAAAATATATAAACTTGATAAAATTGTAATATTGGAATATAAACACTTTTCTTATTAAAGTGAATTTCAGAAAATGAAGTCCATTTTAAAATGCTTTTTTTTTAGCATATTTAAAGAACATTTATATGTAACTGCTTTAATTTTGATACAATTTCTTCTATAATTAATGAGAAAATAGTACTTTCATTAATAGTGTCTTATTATTTTAGTATGTCTTTAAGAAAAAATGAAACTGACTCTATACTTAGAATCTGAGAGTCAACTAATATTTGATTTGGTAAATATGCTAAAGTTCTCTAAATTTGTATTTACTATGATATTGTAAAAATTTTATGTAACTTCAAGTTAATATCAAGCAATATTTTATTTACTTAGTATGTTGATTAAGATTTATGTTTTACTTCGAAATTAAAAGCGAACATCTTGATAAAACATTAGTTTAGAGAAGGGATTTGAGTGTCGGATTGTCGATGTTTAATTAATAAAAGAATGCACGCATCTCGAAACTTCGAATCAGAAGAGTCAACTAATATTTGAACTAAAACCATTAGCGTTGTAGAATTGTGCTCGACAGCTTATTAAAGCGTGTACTTTCGTGGAAGTTGTGTGCGCCTAGTATTTGCTCTTCCAATCTTCGAGGGTCCATAAACGTCTTCATTTGTCCGCGGCGGTAATCTTTTGGGAAGCGGCACCAACATCCCTCCCCATAATTAGGAAGGATAAACCGTGCTTGTATCATTGTTATTTCGGATAGGAAAAATAATGGTCCACCGAGCGTAATTGGCGCAATGGAAGCAGACGAGCGAAGAACAACGAGAGTAGCGCGTGGCACTTGATTGATTTAAAGGCCATTAGATGAATGGCTTCAGTTCTGGAGTTATGGAGAGACGTGAGCGCGGAAGAATACATCCATATATTTAATTATAATGCAGATAAAATATGTATACATCAATTAGAATGTTATCGCTGCTGCTGCCGTTGCTACCAATGCAAAAGCAAGAGGACTATGATGATGATGATGGTGATGAGGAGGAGGAAGTGTTCCCGTTCAATGGAGAGTCTGCGCTCTCTCTGACTCATTCTTCGGCTATCGGAGATCGCTTCAGTTGCAGACATTCCTGAGATTGACTGAGACATTCTGCAGATAGCTGATTTCTCCAGCTATGCCATGCATACGCGCGCGTACATGCCGCACTAACTGTTCTACATCTCATTACACCACTTAATCCCACAAATAAACTATCCAAGACAAGAAGTAGAGGATGGCCGAACGCACGCAAACCGAAAGAGCGAAATTCTGTTCCAATTAAATATTTCACAGCAGAGGCAGTTCCCTAGTTAACATTCCTGAAGCATCATTCAGGAAATTCTCTCCTCTCCCCGGCTCGATTCCTCACCGCAACCAACCTCACTGTTTATTTATTCACTCTTCCTTTGTTTCGCACCGCATTCTCCGATTAATTCGATTTCCAAGCATCTAATGAGGCGTCGTCTCTCCGGATGATCTTCATTGCACAACTTTAAGTTCGAAGAAACTGGACCAGTTCAGACGCGTTGCATAACAATAATTCCGGACGTGTTATTACGTGACCGTCATTATTGTTATTATTGTTGCTACGCGCTCGGCTAAAGTGCAGGTATAAAATGCAATTTGTAAAATGTAAACGAGCTGATGTCGATGCGAAAATAAACTCAATTAAGAGGAACGTACGAAGCGGGCGAGAAATAATGCCTTCTCCTTAATGAAACACACTCTCTGCTGCGCACATAAAGCATATAGATTACACGCTTTATTATGTATTAACGAACCCGCAAATCCGAAAGAATTATTCGCCACGCTCCATGTTTTGTTTTCCTACTCCATTTATTATTATTCATAAATGACTCAACATTATTAAATATATCTTGTTTGCATATTACAATAACAACTTCAGATTTATGTAATATCTTATTGTTATTTATATAAATCAATTATATGAATATCTAAAATTATGTTCATTTTCTCTCGTTTTTTCTTGTGTAATTTCATACAGTATTTTCATTAAGTTCTCTATTATTTGTATAAATTTAATTAATTAATGCTTTACAATCGTTGCTGCTATTGCAGGCGTTCACTCCTTATATGGATTTTTTAATGGCTTTTTAATCGTAACTACAAGATGCAGGTGTTCGCTCCTTATATGGAGATTGTTCACATGTTTACAGTCGCAGCTGCGGATGCAGGTGTTCACTCCTTATGTGGATTATTTAATGGCTTTTGAGTCGCAGCTGTGGCTGCAGGTGTTCACTCCTTATATGGATTATTTAATGGCTTTTGAATCGCATCTACAAGATGCAGGTGTTCGCTCCTTATATGGAGATTGTTTACGTGTTTAATGTCGCAGCTGCGAATGCAGGTGTTCACTCCTTATATGGATTATTTAATGGTTTTCAAGTCGCAGCTGCGGATGCAGGTGTTCACTCCTTATATGGATTATTTAATAGCTTTTGAGTTGCAGCTGGGTTGCAGGTGTTCACTCCTTATATGGATTATTTAATGGCTTTTAAATCGCAATTGCAAGGTGCAGGTGTTCACTCCTTATATGGACTATTTCATAGCTTTTGAATCGCAGTTGCAAGTTAACACCTTATGAAAACAGTGGCATCAAGTGGTGGCGTCCCTGATTCAGAGGTTCACTTGTTGCAGATATCCCCTGATTCAGAGCACTTCCTGATCCAGAGGCACCCTGAATCAGAGACCAAAGGTGACCGTCTATAAGGTAACTCGCAACTAATAAGATATGAGTATGTTTCGCTTAATTTTAGTTAAGGTCATGTTATTAATATATTAGCCATACATTAAATAAGCTTAAGTAGAATGAGACTTACAATTTGTTCTATTTTTTTAATAAAAAAATAATATTTATTTCTAAAATTATTTGATAAATACATGTGAAAATCATCAATTTATTGTGTTTTTTATTCGAGTTTGGATTTCTAACTAATCTACATTCATATATTTCTAGTTTGAAATTATTTTCCATTGATTTGTAATCTATGCTCCAATTACTACAAAATATTTTAAAGTTCAAAGAGAGAGAGACTAATATTTATAGCCGTGATCACGAAATGTTATTGCGCCATCTGTTTCCTCCTACACAGTATATTTAACAAATAAATTAGTAATGCTGCAGTGATTCACATATACGTTTTTTTAAAATTTAATTCACACTTTTCTGTACGTAATTACTTCAATTATTATATAATTATTACAATAGATAGTAATCCTATTTTAATTAGTTTTATTTACATTTTGATATATTATTTTGTCAAAATATTGATTCAATTCGATTTTTTTTGATGTGATCAAGTTCAATAACCAGTGAAGCTTTTTAAGATTTTGTTAGAAGAGTACTTCTTTTACGCTTTTCCCATAAACTTTTTTGTATGAAATTACTTCAATAATTATATAATTGTTGCAATAAATAACGTTTCTGTTTCAATTAGTTTCATTTAACATATATTTTCTTTAATTACGATTTCTTCTTATTATTTTCACTCTTTAATGAAGTAAATTATTATATTAATTATATAATAATTACATAAATTAATAAGGTTACTATTTTGATAACATTCAATTAAGATTTATGTACTTTAAAAAAATAATTTTTGATACATTTTTCTTAAAAAATATAACTAGTTCAATACATATTACATTTGAACTTGCAAAAACAAATCATTTGCACATATTTTAACATTAAGTATATTTCCTTTACAGATCTTTTAACACAAGAATCGTTATAATTTTCTAGTAGTTTTCAATTAGTTTCTAAAAGTTTAAAAGTATGTTTTGTTGTGTACTATTTTAATTATTATATAAGATTTCTCTTAACAAATAACCAAAACTTTATAATTATAACATGAATGTGAATTAGTAGAGTTATTATAATGAAATTTACTTGGAAATATTACAAAATTGAATGGAATTTCCTAAAAAGAATAGTACTTGGAATTATGGTATAAAATACACGCAATCTCGTTTCTTACAAGAAAACAATAATCTATGCTAATTATATTAATTAATGATGGTTTTAGTAATTTAATTAATATAGTTGATTTAATTGAGGAAACACAAAACTTTTATTAAAATATATATATTTTTTGGTTCTTCAAAAAAAAACTTTTTAATAAATCAAATATTATTTAATTAAAACTTTTGTTTAATTGGAAATACATTAAATGGAAATAAAGTATCGAATTCAATTTAAATAAAATTTAATATAATTACGTAATGTAATTGAACATGCAACTTGTCAAGTAGTGTGTACTAATGGCAGGGTAAAGTATTTGTAAATATAAAGTATTATCAACGAAAAATAAGCATATTCTAATAATTAATCAATGTTTAAGTATAAATTCGTTCAAAAAATGAAATTATGTTATTGGAAAATGTTATTTTATTGTTTGTAGGTTTATAAATATAAAAGTTACATTTATTTATTAATAAATTAGTTAAATTGAATTGAGTTATGTAAATTGAGTTTATGGATACACAAATTGAATAATTATTTGAATAACTTTTGTGTGATTTTGTACTGAAAACTTTAATTGAATTTGTTAAATCTTTACAAGTCTTCCAATAAACATGTTTTGTAATTCTTGTATCGATTTTTTTGGGGAATGTGACGGATTTAACGACACGTTTTGGAAAGCGTCCTTCCAATCATATTACAGCCCGGACCTTTAGTATTCTTTAATTTCACTAATATAAATGTAATAATAAATTTTACACTTTCTACGAAACGCACCTCGGTTTATGGGCATTCTTTTCGGTAGCATTCACGTGTGAGAATACACATGAATATACATCTGCGCGCATCCGAGAGGAGCAAAAAGAACGTCTGAAATCACTTTATGGACGCGAAGCGTCTTTTACGACCGGACTCAAACATCGTCTTTATGTGTACCTTCGCGACGCCGCTCAAGTCGTCATCATCATCTTATTATACCTATCGTTAAATATCTTCCTATTCTTTGTTGCTTCCAAAACGTCCTAAATCACACGTGAATCATTACACCTAACGTATTTATATATTTAAAAGAAACAGGTATTAACGTAATCCAACCTTAACAACCTTTAACATTAATTGCTGCATTTTGATAAAATATAAGAAAAATATACACCCATACCTCGCTTTACGGCCTAGATACGTTCCACGAAACTTGGCCGCAAAGCGAAAAGCCGCATAAGGAATCAAAGATTGCGCTTGCGCAAGATTGGCAACATGCTGATATATTGACATGGAAAAAAGGTTTTTTTGCCGTTTTAGCGAAACATTTTAGGCCATTAATCGAAAACGTGCCTTAATTGAAGCGGGCCGTTATAGCGAAATACCGTATAAAGAGCGGTCGTATAGCGAGGTATGGAAAACTATTATTTTTAGAGTACACAATATATATTAATTAACACTGATTATATGTAGTTTTTTTTTTAAATTAATTTTACATATTTTAATTGAAATAATGCAATCAACATTTACAAAGAACTTTAAATGTATTTAAATTTTGTCTTGTCGAATAAATTTGATGATAAAAAATACTATAGTTGAGGAATGCGATAGAAAAAATGAGACGTCTGCAATGTTTCGGAAATGCGGATAAAAAGAGTGAATAAATTTGGTAATAAAAAATTCTATGGTTGAGGAATGTGGCAAGGAAAAAACGCAGACGTCTGCAATCTTTCGGAAATGCGGATAAAAAGAGCGAATGAAATTAAACAAACTATGAATGAAACGTAGTAAAAATGCGTAAAAACGATGTGCAATAAATTCCTGTCTCGAGACTAGACGATAAGATAAATTTATTCCGAAGAACAACTAAAGAAAACACTGCATACGTTATTTCAATGTCGTTTTTTTTGTGAAATATTATTATTTCCTTTTAACACGTTATTTTGTCTACATAATTTACGCACAAGTAACTTGTAATCAATACTTGGCAAACTATTTGTAATTGCGTAATTTAAATGGGCATTTATCGATGTGAGTTTTTCAACAAGTAAATGTATTTGACGCAAGTATGTTGTCTTGTTACACTTAACGTGTAAGTGCAATTCAGTACATTATTTTAAAATGTGTAACTTATCAACGCGTTATAACAAGTAAATCTGCTTGATACAAGTAACTTGTAATGTATATAAGCGCTGTTTGTAATTACGTGAATTAATGTGGATTTTGAGAAGTATTTCTATCGGCGCGTTAAGAGTATTTCAACAAGTAATTATACTTGGCTTAAACAACTTATTTTGTTAAAGTTAATGTGTGAATACAATACTGTACCTTATTTTTATATGAGTAACTTAAATGTAGGAAGTATTTTTGTCAACGCGATATAAGTATCATAACAAGTAAATATACTTGACATAAGTAACTTGTTAAGTAATGTGTAATGTGCTATTCGAAACATTATTTGTAGTTACGTGAATTTATGTGTTTCTATAGACGTGTTGTGAGTATTTCAACAATTAAATTTACTTGATAGAAGTAATTTGTTAAATAACGCTTAGTGAGTATGTAGAATTTGGTAAATTATTTGTAATTGCGATAAAATATTTAACAAATATATACACCATTTCAACAATTAGATATACTTGATATACACTTTGTGGGTATTTCAATAATTAAATATAGTTGACACAAGTAACTTTTAAGAAAGTCTTAATATTTAAGTGATTAAATTAGTATTTAGCAAGTGCTTCTATAGATGCGAAGCGAGTATTTCAACCAGAAAATATACTGAATACAAGTAACTTTATAAGTAACGATTATTGTATAAGTAAAATATGGTAAATTGTTTGTAATTATGTAAATTAAATTCGTATCTAACAAGTGTTTCTATAGACCCGAAGCGAGTGTTTGAACTAGTAAATATACTTAATACAAGTAACTTGTTAAGTAATGATTATTGTATAAGTAAAATATGGAAAATTGTTTATAATTATGTAGATTTAACTTGTATTTAACAAGTGTTTCTATGGACGCAAAGCGAGTGTTTCAACCAGTAAATATACTAAATACACGTTACTTGATAAGTAACGATTATTGTATAAGTAAAGTATGGTAAATTGTTTGTAATTGTGTAAATTAAATTCGTATTTAACAAGTGTTTCTATAGATGCGAAGCGAGTCTTACCACCAGTAATTATACTTAATACAAGTAACTTGATAAGTAACAATTATTGTATTAGTAGATTGTTTATATTCATGCAAATTAATGTCATAAGTATTTCTATAGATCCTAAGTTAGTATTTCAACCAGTAAATATACTAAAGCTTAGCCTATAAGTAACTTGATAAGTAACGATTATTGTATAAGTAAAGTACGTTAAATTGTTTATAATTGTTCAATTAAATTAATATTTAGCAAGTGTTTCTATTGACTCGAAACGAGTATTTGTATGCGTGTTTTTCAAAGATTATACTTGATACAAGTAAATTATTAAGTAAAGGTTAGCCAATTTGTGAACTTCAGTAAACTATTTTTAATTACATAAATTAAATTGGTATTTAGCAAATGTTTGCAATGACGCAATGGAATTATTTTGACCATTAAGTATCCTTGTCAAGTATTCCATTTCTAAAATAGTAATATTATGTAATTACAGAATGTGATCACTTAACGAAAGGTTCGGATTTCGAATAAATCGTACAACAAACAGTAAAGTTTATATATATTCGCATAACGAACACCTTACCGACCAATTAACGTTCCTTTTAGTGATTCGGTTAACGAACAACTCAAACATTGTCTTTGAACTGATTCTGACTGTTAACCGATCCATTTAATATAAAAATTTATCAACTGTAATCATATAATTTCATGCAAAACTAAGTTACAAACGAAATACTTGAAAATACTGCCTAAACATGTTGAAGCTTCTATCAAATACAGACGTTAACGTCCATAAGATATCCTTGCATTAGCTAGCTAATAAATTCAGTCTTTTACACTTTACCGAGAAAGAGCAAAGGAATTACGTCTGCTTAAGTCGCAGCCTGTGATGTTAAATTTACTGCCGTATATTTTCGTATAAAATAAATGGGGCAAATCTTGCGCTCACCTGAACCGAAAATACGCGACGTATTAATATTAATCTGTCGCACGTTTTCGCTTCTAAATAGATCAAGTGCAATTGGACGTGAGAAATTCACTCCGACTATTTTTGCTTGTTGTTGTTGCTGTTCTGTTGCACCACAGCCGAAAACCGAAAATAAAATCTGGCAGCGGTTCTCTAAACATTTTCAGCGGTTTTCCCATTATGCAAACCATCAAAATTCGCAAATCAAATAATACACAAAAACAACAACAACAACAAAATCGAAAGAGGATCAAAAAAAAAATGGTCCGATGAATAATTTGGCGGCAATTTCTGTTTACGTGGAATTCAATTAAAGGGGAAAATGATTAAAACGAATTCTGTTAATTGAGAACATTCAATTTGTATTATTATGTGTGCGGAACGATGAATCTCGTCCGCACTTTGCGTTATTTAATTTACTCTCTTTTTTTCGTTCGGTCTGATCCACTTTTGCTCCGGTTCGTTTTTTTCGTTTGGTTATTTTGTGTAAAATTGTTTCTCTTTATTGACTTTTATTCCAGTTTTATTACGTATACATTAATGATCTGATGCGAAAACAAGTTTCCGGTTGAATTACGCTGAATTTTTGATGGTATCACACAGATTTTAATGTACATTATTCAGAGCAGAATAAAAATTACTTCAGCTAAACTTAAATTGTTTAGACTTTCTCTATTTTACTATAGAAATCTACCAAATTTACTACAGTTAAACACTAGTTTTTAATCATTATTTTTATTCAAATAATCTAAGTAAATAACAACTTAAAAATTAATAACAAAGTTATTGTTTAAATATTGAACATTTTAATCTTTTTGTCTAAGGACACATTTTTTGGTATATTTCATTAATAATTAAAGTATTACATAAAAATATTGTGTTGACTAAGTTAAATAAAAGGTTCTCTTCAACCCGGGGTTGGTTGTCACAAATATAAAACTTATTAAATATTGTTTATCCCAATTTCAATACTTGTATAAAGGATATATTATAAACCAAAAATTGGCAATAGTTATTAAAAGAAATATTTTATTGAATGTAGGAAGTGAATTTTGTGACAAAACTTCTAATAAACATAGCTAATCAAATTCATGAAACAATTCCATCTTTACCATATTTTTGATAATTTCAATAAAGTAACGTTTTTTTTTACGCAAAACTTTTATATTTACAAAAGAAATAAATTAAATTACTTGAAAACTACTATTAGTTTGTATTTATTGGCTTTTCACGAATATTTATCACAATAATTAATGGAATTTAGTATGTAATCAAATTATTTGGATTATTTTCAAGTAAAATTATCGAGAATCATTTGAAATAAAGAGAACACTAATATTTTTGTACAAATACAAAAAAAAAATATTATAATTTCACAAAAAGGAAATATAAAACAATAATGATTTAAATAACATGAATTATATAACTTTATTTAAAAATTATCAAAAAAAGTACTATAATCAATAGCAATTTAATCGAATTACAATATTTAAAGTAGGTTTATTAAGAGGCGTTTAAAAATAAGTAAAATATCTTATAAATAAATAAATGTTTATATAAATTGTGAGGAAGGAAAGAACTATGGTCAATAGCCATTTGCTGCAATGAAATTGCGTTTTTTTTCTTTGTTAATGTACAGTGGTAACTAGATATATGAGTGTTTTGATATACGAGCGATATTTTGCTTTGAGATGAGAGCAAGATTTGAGATACGAGGAATGTTTCTCCCACCTCAGACTAATTGCTTTGAGATACGAGCAAGTTTACGGAACGAATTAAACTCGTATATCGAGGTACCACTCTATCTTTTTTTGTAATAATTGTTGCAATAAATATTTTTAATTTAATGTGATTGATGTAATGATAAAAAATGTATATTTGGAATGAAATAAATTATGTAACAAAAGGGTTAAAAACAAACTAACAACAAATAATTAATAAACTTACGATATAATCGACTATTATGACAAGTATACAAAAAATAAAACATGTTCAGGTTCGTAATTAGTTTCGTCAAAGTTCGACCTTTTGTTTGTGTGCTTTCAGGGAGCGCTCGATAAATGTCAAGCGAAATATAAAATATTGAATAAAGCTCCGAAAAGGTGTTCCCACAAAACATAATTAATTGTTATTAAGACGTTTTATTGGACCGAGTTTAGTGCTCGGGTTTTAAAATACCGCCGCCTTTCGTTACAAAATTAATTTACTTTATTTTTGTTGTGATGCTCATCGATTTTGGCTCCAAAAATATACGACTCGTTACATTGTAGCAAATTTTTACGAGGGTCAGAATATATACAGTTCTTTTCTTTTGCTTTTGCTTTGTAAAAAGGAAGAGGTGACTTTTATGCCGTAGATTGATTATCACAGGAATGATGGATGGATTACTTTATTACGAATATATTTATTCTCAAATTTCACCGGATGAATCAATACGTTCGATAAAAAAAAAGTAACAACGAGATCGGTTATAATTTATTAATGCCCTAATGCCTCTGACATGCGGTCGCTTTGTTACACAAATCTCTGAGGTGTACGATAATTCCACATCGATTTTCTTATTAACCTATCCTCCTTTTTCGTAACGTTCCTTGGGTAAGTGGATGTGTACAAAGGGGAGGTTCGATTGATTTCCGAACGAATCATTCATTCCGATGACACTAATGTTGCTTTCGTCGCACAGGTCAAATGACATACCTCAATGTTTCTACCTTTTTTTTCTCTCTTTCAGTTCGAAAGGTATTTGCGGGTGAAAATCTGCAGGTAAACCGCTTAAGAGATCATTATCTTGTCGTCGGGAATTTGGCGAAAGACAATGCCGGTGAAATATGATTTGGTCCGAAAACAGAAAACCATAAAATATGTAGGAACGCGAAAACGAAACTAGACAGGTTCAAAGACTTGTTCCGCCTTTTTTCGTCCTTCGAAAACTGCCAAAAATCCCTCTTGATTTACGCCAAATTTATACATCCCGCTCCTGCGTCTTTAACCCAATGTACACAAGAGGAAAATTGGTATTTATCGCCCATCGAAAATACATGAAATAGGAGCAAATAAATCAAGGCCGAGTGGGTGGAACGAAACTGGATGAAATATTGTTGTTGCTTTTTTCCTCCTCTGTCTTCTATTTTTTATTTTAATTGGTCAACATCGATCGACCGCCGGAAGCCGCGTTAATTAAAGCCCCGGTAATTATTTATCCGAAAAGAGAAATAAAGTATTTCACTTTATTATGCATTTATATGAATTTCTATTACGGATTTCTGTGGCCTCCGATACAATGGCCTCTCGATATAATATAATCCAGTGTATAGCCACGATCATAATAATAACTGTAGTATTGCGTTCGTTGCCGCTGCTATTCTCTTCTATTCTCCTCCATCGAGTTCCCATTTGTAATTTCATTAGTGTGAAAGAACGCCAGCGCAGCGGAATGAGAGCTTGTGCAAAGAAGAGTGAGTGAGAGAGAGAGAAAGTTATCCAACAAATGGAAAATGTATATGTTGGAGAGAGAGAGACGAACAGTTTTGATTGCGCCGGCGACTTACAACTATTCAATTTATGAATGCACAATGGGTTTAAGAACCGTTTCGAAATTTTCATCAGCAACAACAATAACAGCAACATACCTACTACTACACACCTTTTTTTCGCTATTTTTTTTTCAAGTTTGGGCGCGATATGGAGAACGCCTTCGGGGCAACTCTTCTGCATGAACTCTTTTTCGATGGAACGAAATGGAATTGTTTCCATTTGATACTGGAGATGAAAATGTCTTCATGAATTTGTAACAATCTTGTTTCAGTTATTCCTACATTTAGAAACAAGCATACTCATCTTTTTTTTACATTGAAATAATCACTAATATTTATCATTATCATTCAATGAAATAGTTACATTATTAATTAATGTTAATTAAAAAATAATAAATAAAAACTTAATTTGTCCCACTTTTATAACTTGTAATTATCAATGAATAGAATTATTTGAAATAAATTAATTAATTAGTAAATTTATCAAAATTTGTTATGTAATAATAAATGTTTCTTCTATTTAAAATGTATCAGAACCAAGTTTCAGAAAATATATATGATAATTCAACAATTTTCTTCAAATATGGTTTTAAATTTAACGAAATTAATCAAAAAAAGGAATGTTCTACATTAAAATTGGTGTGAAAAAAGAAGGATTTGGGTCTTTAACAACAATTATTTTAAAAATATATGATTTTTTTGCTAATTTTATCACCTTAAATATATAATAAGCATAAGATTATAGACAATAATTGAAATAAATGTGTTACTACCTAATTGGAAAAAAGGCAAAAATTCAAATTTTTCTAGTACAAATTTGTAAATAATTAAGAATTTTCAAAAAGATCCATATTTTTACATGAATGAGTTTCATAAGCAAAATTTTCTGTATTTAAATGGTGAAAATCAAGAAATTTTAAATTCAAAAGTGTTAAAAATGTCAAAATTATTAAAATTTTCATAAATATCCTAATAAATATTAACTAAGTTTAATAATTACTTAAACTCATGTAAAAATACTTATTTAACTTAATTTTACATTTAAAAACATTTTCTATATTTAAATAATCTAAATATTTTAAATCATTTAATTTGAACTTAAAAAGTGCACAAATTGACAAAATTATTAAAATTTTTCAAAATATCCAGATTAATATTAACTAAGTTTATTAAAAAAAGGTAACTGTGATATAATTTGTCAATACTGAATTACTGATGAGAATAATTCATAAAATAATAAATAGACTAAAATGCAAATTAACAATAGATTAAAACGTAATGAAAATTTGTAGTTTTTTAATTGTCAATATTGTAATATTTGAAGCCTTCCTAATTAAGGAAATATGCAAATACTTTTGCACAAGTCTGTAATAAAAGTATTGTGTAAAGAAAGTGTGTAAATTTTAAGGAATATGTATTATTATGTGTATATAAGATCACAGTTAAAATCTGTGATTTCCCAGACCTTTCAAATACAATACACAAAGAAATACTTACGAAAATATCTGTGAAGAAAAATGTCCAAATATTCACTATAAATTTGAGAAATTTATATTAATTACTGAGAAAAAAAAACATGAAATTATTAGTTTTTTAATATTAACGAATTTATTGGCCAAAATATATCTGTACCAAAATTAGATATTGATCTATTTAAATTAATTTTACTAATAAATAATAATAATAAAAGATATCCTTAATCAAAATTCTTAAGAAAACTTTAGATCGTAGAGTTACATTTTTTTCAAGTCTTTTCATTCAAAACTTAATTTGTAATTATATAATAATTGTGATATGTATATTTATTCTATAATTTAACTGATTACTAAAATGTTTAATAAAGGAATATAAATGAAATTGTAGGACAAAGTTTCAGAATAATAACATTTACTGCGACAACAAATGTAAAAATAAAATACAACAAAAGTGGAGAAAATGCAAAGAAAAGAAAAATTAAATTCTTTTGGTGAAAAGGGTTATTGACTATTGGTTTCTGCTCAAAAAATCATATTAATAATGAAATATGTTTATGTTGAATATTGTATGGGTATGAGATATCAGATAGATAAAATAACAAGATAGTACTGCAATTTGCCATAACTCAAATCCTCCAATACATTTATTCTTTTTCTATTAATACGAGTTATAAAATAAAATCCAAACACGAAATGTTTCCTTCCTGTCCGCTTCTCGGATTTTATTGGACCGCCGTTAAGAGGAGAGAAAGAGAAGTTATGTGCGTATATATATATATATAAACAAAAACAAAGAGAGAAACGGAAAAATATGGAAACGGGGAGAAACACGATATTTTGTCTTTGAAATGAAGGAAAATAAAATAAGTAAACGATAAAAATGGAGATATGAAAATCGTAAATTTTACGGCCGTTAAAATACTGAAATCTGCTCACGTTACCCCGTATTTTATTCCCAGAAATAAAGACGGAAAACCCATTTATTTACGTTTAGCTCGAGACCAAAGTCCAAATTGAAACGTCTTAATATTGCGTTTAGTTCCACTTTCCACGTGGGGAATTTTCCCTCAATTAAACGGAACAATACGTTACGCAATTACACCTAATGCAATTTTCGTTAATTTCGCTGAAAGCAATTGAAATAAAGTAATGGAGTTTAATAAAAAAAAATTGTAATGCAGAAACAACTTGCAGCACTGCAGATGCAAGTGTATTTTATTATCCTTCGCTCTTTATTCTTCTCTCTCTTTTGCACACTCTTGTTGTTTTTTTTTTGCTATTTCTTGTGTCTGTTCGGCTGCAGGAGATGTAATTTAGCAAAAGTTTCCACTGTGTTATATTAGTGGGACCGTTAAACGTGGAAATTGTAATAAATGTTAGTAACATTAAACACGGCGTAAATGATGAAGTCTCCGGAGAGCAAAGCTGAGCAAAAGGCGCAAAACGCGCGGAACTTTTTCATCCTGCATAACTAATGGCATTTATTATTATTATTTTTCTCCTTTTCCTTCGGTCATACGAGAGCGGTTTTAATTATGCCCGGCTAAATGCGACCGAGAGAGGAGGACAACAACGGCACACAGAGAATGGGGGAGAGAGAGAGAAAAAAAGGAGAAGAAGGAAATAACGTGAGCTAACGTTTCGGGCAATAAAATTCTTCCCTGCATTTCTTATAATTTCGTTGCAACGGACGAAATTGTCGCCCTGTGGGGATAAAGGATCTTACAGACTAACACGATACAACAAAAAAACGAATTAGTATAGATTACATTATGTAACGTTTAATTAGATTGTACTAATACAGCAATACCTCGCAAGTAATCGGTTCTGCAGTGAATATCCCGGACTGTTTGAAACCGGACTATGTAAATACAAAATGTGATTATTCATAAACAGAAAAATGTCGATCATTTTCAATACGTTTAATTATATTCTATTTGATACTTCTTAAACTAATAAACACAGCAATACCTCGCAAGTAATCGGTTTTGTCAATATCCCGTACTATTGGAAACCGGACTATATGTATACAAACATAAACTCTTCTAAATGAGAATATACATAAACAGAAAATTTTGATCATTTTCAAAATGTTTAATATGATTCTACTTGATACTTCTTAAACTAAGAAATACAGCCATTCCTCACAACTCTATTAAATGAGAATAAACATAAACAGAAAGTGTTGATCATTTTCAAAACGTTTAATATGATTCTAGTTCATACTTCGTAAACTAAGAATTACAGCCATACCTCACATGTAATTGATTCTGCCAATATCCCGGACTGTTTAAAACCGGACTATAAGAATACAAACATAAACTCTAATCATCATTTTCAAAACGTTTAATTAGATTCTACTTGATACTTCTTAAACTAAGAAATACAGCCATATCTCACAAGTAATTGGTTCTGCCAATATACCGGACTGTTTGAATCCGGACTATATAAAATCAAAAATAAACTCCACTAAATGATATTATACACAAATAGAAAAAAGTTGATCATTTTCAAAACGTTTAATTAGATCTCACTTGATGCTTCTTTAACTAATCATTATAGTAATACCTCACAAGTAATTCGTTCTGTCAATAACCCGGACTATTTGAAACCGGTCTATATAAATACAAGTATAAACTCTACTAAATGTGATTATACATAAACAGAAAAATATCGATCATTTTCAAAACGTTTAATTAGATTTCACTTGATGCTTCTTAAACTAAGAATTACAGAAAAACCTACCAAGTAATCTGTTCTGCTAATATTTCAGACTATTTGAAACCGGACTATATAAATACAAAAATAAACTTTACTAAGTCATTTTCAAAATATCATTTTTTATTAATGCTAATTCCGGACTAATAGAAACGGCGCTATGTGAGGTATAGGTACATAAGTAATTTGTTAATTAAATACTACAAAATATGTGACAAGTATGGACAAGATGTTGAACTTCTTTTAAGTAAAGTGTGTTCATACTGTACATAATTTATAATAGTTTAGTCAATCAAATTAAAACAGATTGTCATTTTTGACGCTTCTTAAGTTTAGAAAAAGTATTAGTAAATATTGTATGTAAACTGTACGAAATATTTGTAAAATACGAAAATCTTATTAAATTTACTTCTGTTAGGTATGCGTTCATTCTGTTTTCAATGTGTAATAGTTCTATCAATTATGTTAATTCAATTTCCCTTTTGATACTTCTCTGATTTATAATAAATACAAGTAATAGTTTTATTAATTTAGTTAATGATTGGATTTCCGTTTTCATACTTTTTAGATATTGAACAAATACAAGTAGTTAATTGACGTAAATAGTATGAAATATTTGAAATGTATGTAAAGTATGGACACAATGTTGAATTTCCATTAGTTAAAATGCGTTTTCAATTTATAATAGTTGTGTCAAGATGATTCAATTTCAATTCAGGTAATTCATAGATTTAGAGCAAGTATGAGTAATGAATTAATGTAAATACTACGAAATATTTGACAAGTATAGACAACATATTGAAGCTACTTCTTAAGTTAAGGTGCCTTTATACTAATTTCAATAGTTTTTACAATTAAGTTAACATATGTTTTGATGTCCCCTACGATACTTAGCCTAAGTGCAAGTAATTAATTCATGCAAATACTAAGAAATATTTAACAAGTAATAACAACATAATGTAATTCATTTCGTTGAGGCGCATTCACTCTGTTTTGTAATAGTTTTTGTTAATTACATTAACAGATGATTAAATTTCCATTTTGACACATATTTGGTTTAGAAGAAATACAAGTAATTACTTGTACTACGAAATATTCGACAATTATGAACAACATATGGAAATACCTTTGGTTAAGATTCGTGAAGACTGTTGTTACTTTTGACTCTTCTTTAGTTTATTAAAAGTGAAAGTAATTAATTGATGTAAATACACACGAAATATTTGACAATTCTGGACAAGATATTGAATTTCCGTTAGTTAATCATTATGTTTTCAATAGTTTTGTCAATTAAGTTAACAAATGATTTAATTTCCCTCTTAACCCTTCTTTGGTTTAGAAGAAGTACAGTTAATAAATAGTTGGTACAAACTCTATGAAATATTTGAAGTTTATGTTGAAATTGCTTTGGTAAAGGTGCGTTTACGCGGTTTGCAAAGCATAATCAAATTAACAGATTGTTACTTTTGACACTTCTCAAGTTTAGAAAAACGTATAAGCGACTAATTGATGTAAACACTGCGAAATAGTCGAAAAGTGTGGACACCATATTGGATAAATAGGACAAACACAGCACTTCTAAAAATAAAGTTTCGTTTAATTTGGTGTGATTTAACTTATACATTAACCGAGGTATAAGTGTAATTTAATCAATAAAATTAACAAATGGATATATATTATAATTAACAGATTAACTCTACGAAGTAATTTGTTTATATAGAATCAACTTCGTTGATTACTTCCATATAATATGTAAATAAATCATTGCATTTTATTTTATTGAAAGAAGATTTGTCTTATGAAAATATTTCATAAATTATCGATATAGTTAGCTGCAAAGGGCTATAGACCATAGATATTTCTGCATGAAAACATATTTTTTTCTACAAATATTAAATAATATACAAAACTTCAAATATATTAGAATGTTTTCTATTGAAATTTCTAAAAATAAATTATGCTTCTAATGAACGGTTAAGTGCAGCGCGTCCTTCGACAAGTGCAGTATTTTTAGACATCGTGGAAGATGATTCATAAACACGTTTTTAAATACGTAAGTACAGTAACATGTAACGTACATTATTTCCACGTTTTCCATTGTAAATATTGATTAAACATAACATATTTATAAGCATTAATATTATTTTGTGTGTATATTGATGTATGTATATTAAATATTAATAATCGAGGAAGGAAATCGTTACATTTATGAGGACATTATTTATCCATTTAGTTGTTTCCAATAAATTTAAATTATTATCATAATATCATCATATTTACTTGCTGTTTTACACTGTATTATTTTTTTTTAAATGTAATTATTTATATATTTTTTGTAAATTTTTCTATGATCGTTAGGACATTTTATATTTTTTATATTATATAATGTAGTATTTCGTTTATATATATTTCTGTTACGTTATGGGAAAATAATTTGTAAATAAGAAGTTACATGTAGTTTTATAGTTAAAACATGATGTACTCTGTACATAATCCAATTATTGCAATTTATATTATGGAATATCTCGTTTCAATTCAATTTAATTATGTAATTAATGGTCGATAGCCTTTCTGATCTAAAATTGTTTAATAATGAAGCACTGTGTATACAATAATGCTAATTTTAATACTTCAATACTGTGACTTTAGTTATAGTTAGTGGAAGGATGTTTCTTTCAAAGACCACGTGTTTGTTCAGTCCTCGAAACATATGTGGTTTTATGGGTTATTAGTCTAACAATAGGACATTTTATTAAATTGTACTTTAAGACTAATTTTTAAATAAAGACTTCGTTTGAAAAAAACAATAAATGTTCCATGTAAGTTCTGAGTGATTAACTTTAGTAATATGTTAAGCTGTATCTAAATACAAGAGAATGTAAACTTTTTGAACTTTAATACTTTGTATGTCAATTTGGTATAAACTTAGGAAGAATTGTGCTGGTTTTAATTAGATTGCGTTTATAATAAATAATTTGATGTTGTTAATGAATTTAAGCTATAACTAAATGCAATTGAATTACAAATTTGCAGACGCGAATAAATCGTGTATTGAATATGAGCTTAACTGTAATGGTTTTAATGGTATCGCGTTTACAATTAATAAATTGATGATCTGTCATAGCTTAATCTACTCGATTACAATTTTCATTCAATTAATTGATTCGATTCGCATTTTATTCTCATCATTATCCTCATTATAATTGACTCTCCCTTCTCCTTCTTCTTCCTCTACGTCTTTCTGAACGACAATCGCAATTGCTATGTAGACAAGCCGCATCACCAGGCTTCGGAACGACTCCACGAAGGTCGTTGGCTTTCCATCAAATTTATTGCTATCGAATGGTAGAGATGAGGATGGGAGACGGTCTACAGGAATATTGGAAAATGAGCATGTGGGTCCAGGTTTTTTCTGTTGATGAATTGGGTCTTCTGACGTTTCGTCTGAGCCACGTCCCATTTGACTACCAACGCACAGGCTCGAACCAATTACATGTGTTTCTCCATTTCACAACAGACCGAGATTAATATTTTATATATGTTTGGCTGTGTCTGTGTGTGCGCGTATTTCTATACATGCTTATATGCTTGCATGATGCATGAGCTTGCCAATTACTCGCATTTATGTAGGTTATTACACACAGGAAGAGAAGAGAAGGAAACCGGTCTAAGAGTGGTTTGAAAAGAAATATTCGATTACTCGCAATTCTACAACGATTATTTCAAGCACAGCAACAAATGATCACAAACAACTGTAAATCCAAGCAATTATTCTAATACGTTATTATTTTTTGTATATAATTCCTCAAATTAATTTGTTTAAGTCGTTAATGTTGTGACTTTTATAATTGAATGCTTTTGTTACAAAGATTACATGTTATTGTTACATGTGACAGAATCCAAATTCACCTTTAATGGTCTATAAACACCAAAAAGTAGCAGAAAATAGAGTCAAAAAACTTTTGTTACAATCGAGTGTTAATATATTGCAAGTGATGAATACGTGACACTTGTCAAGTATTTATACTTGATGACACAATATAAGTACTTGATAAGTTAAACCGAAAGTACAAGTAACTGTGAAACAAGAGGTTCAAGCAATATTATATGAGATTTATTTATTATTACTTTTAGTGATTTCCTATAATTAGATGTATTACATACTTTTTGATTACAATATAAATTGTCTTCTATTACGAATCTTTTGATATAATTGCGATTACTGAATTAAATTATATTCATTATAAGCAATATTTGTCTATTTACTTGACATATACCAAGTTGACTCCTTTGGACTTGAATCACATTAATAATCAGCAATACTTGTCAATTTATGTGATAAATACCGAGTAGATTAATTTATACTTAAGTCACATTCATCATAAGCGATACTTGTCAATTTATTTGACTAATAACATGTAGACTACTTTAGACTTAAATCAGATTCTTAATAAGCGGTACTTGTCTATCAATGTGATAAATTCCAAGTATACTACTTTAGACTGAAATCACATTCATTGTAAGCAATACTTGTCTATTTATGTGACAAATTCCAAGTATACTCTTTTACAATTAAATCACATTCAAAATAACTGATACTTGACCATTTATTTAACAACTTCCAAAGACTACTTTTGACTTAAATCACATTTATCATAAGCGATACTTGTCTATTAATTGGACAAATACCAAGTAGATTGGTTTTGACTTAAATCACATTTATCATTAGCGATACTTGTCAATTTATTTGACAAATAACATGTAGACTACTTTAGACTTAAATCATATTCTTAATAAGCGGTACATGTATATCAATGTGATAAATTCCAAGTATACTACTTTAGACTGAAATCACATTAATTGTAAGTAATACTTGTCTATTTATGTGACAAATTCCAAGTATACTATATTACACTTAAATCACGTTCAAAATAACCGATACTTGTCAATTTATTTAACAATTTCCAAGTAGACTACTTTTGACTTAAATCACATTTATCATAAGCGATACTTGTCAATTTATTTGACAAATACCAAGTGGTCTACTTTAGACTTAAAACCAGTTCACGCTTGTGTGAACATGTCAAAACTGTTAAAAACTTTGGTCGTCGAAGCATCATTATATTTTTATTAATAATCTGGAATGTTCGGGTCTGCGGGAGGGTGTGTCCGTGACGGTGGTTTTGCAGACAGCGAAACGAGGGTTAAAGTCGACGCGCCCCCAAGAAACATTCGTTTTCCGCCCGGCTCTGTTTGTTTTACGTAATAGAAGCAGTTGTAAAGTCACTCAAAAAGTCTCGAATGACATTCCTAGAGGTTTTTCCTTCGGGCACGTTGATCATTAGCACACGACATCCCTTCTCTCTCTCTCTACTTCTTCCTTTCCAAACCGACATCTTCGCCTCTTTTCGTTTCCTACACTCGCCAAACCCCGAGATTTTCTATTAGTAACGAGCGCATTTTATTTCTTCTTCTTCTTCTTCTTCTGCTTCTTCTTCACTCCTCCTCACGGCTAAGATTTATACTCTCCTCTTCTCCGAGATCCTGGCTGATTTGCATTGCAGATGGTGCTAATGCCCATCGACGTGCAACTCGAGACATTTACTAATGACACAAATTAATAACGGGTAGCTGAAAGGAAAATCCCTCCACTTTCGCCTCCCGCACAAAACACACTCCAATTGGATTGTTGCTCACTATTTATTGTGTCTTGCTTACTCTTTTTCGTTTTGCTTTGTTCCCTCTTTGTTTGCTCCATTATATGCATTTAATTCTTTTTGTTGCCATTTACGGGACGAGGAGAGAGAGAGACAGAAAGAGAGATGTCCTTTTGTTCGGCCGGAGGCGGAGGTGGATACGGATGGAAAGCCCTTTCTCTCACTCTTTAAAGATAACCCCACGGAGCGCGAGAGCAGAAAGAGCTTTTATATCAAATGGCCAATTTATCAAAAAATTCAGAGAGATACGCCAAACGAAATCTGATATATATATATATTCGCATTCCTCCTCAAGAGACACACAATTCCCTCGCACCAAAAGCGGAGGCAAGAGGATGCGCTAAGCGCTTCCTAACAAATGGTGTTTATTAGTGTGTTTGTTGGAAACGTACGTACAACCAGCATGTTTTGTGGGGTGAAACAGTATTATTTTTTTCGGCCCTCACTTCTGTGACTTTCGGAACGAGTGTGAGAACCCGTAAGGGGGGGTTTTTGCTTTCAATTAGTTATGCTACTGTGAAATGTGTTTTAGATTATGTTTCAGCTGCGACAAGAAAAACCGGGCGGCGAACGAAAACAATCCCGAACGACGCAAGGAATCCAAAAAGAAAAGAAAAAAAAACAAGAAAACATCAAGAAAGTCGAGAGAAGCAATCTCAGACTTTTCGGAAATATCCCAACCACCTGTCCCCGCTCATAACGTTCATCTCCGAGAAGCAAAAGAGCTCTAATTAAACTAATTACAATAGGAGCGGGAAAAGGGTCATCGGCCTAAACGCTTTCTTTTTCATCTTCCAGTTGCAACAACAACAACAACAATAACCAGACGATTCTTCTCATGTTAATTAGCGCAGTTCTCATAGTTATTTTTTCTATTCCGTTTTTGTCTAATTGGGTGTCGAGATTTGCGCCTGAACATTTGGATTTGGCGTCGGTATATGAAACCGCCACCTCCGGAGCCGCAAATCGAATTCGTTTCATTGACGGCAATCGGTCTGCAATTCAATTTCATTTCGCGGCCGCAAAAATTATTTACGGGAGTTTACGCATCGCTTGCAGTCCGAACGAATTTGCAATTTGCGCACCGTGTTTTGCTTTAATTATCGGAAATGCTAATAAGTTTTATTGCGATCGTAACGTTATTCGTTAAATTGCGTATATTTTTTCAATTCAGTCAGAGTGTGGAATAATTTCAACGTTTTTTAGTTAATTTATGAAATGATTTCGTTAAATTTGAACAGATGTCAATGTATGAAATTATTCAATTTAATTTCATGAAAAATTTTCAAATTAATGATTTATATATATATTTTGTAATAGCATTATTTATATATTCGTCAAAGTCAATTTGATTTTCATTTAAATTTTTATTACGTAAAATAATTAAATTAATTTGAAATAAAATAACTTAATTACAGAAATTATAATAATATATTCACCGGTTTTAATTACATATTTGAAAATTAATTTCAATTTTCATTAAAAGAAATTGTTAATTTCACACGTGATAATAAACTTATTTCTTCTACGAAATTTATGGAAGAAAAATATAAACATTGTTTTCATTATTGGGATTAAATGAGTTTAGTAAAGATGCAATCATTTAGAGAAGAAAACTCTGAAATTATATGAAATAAGTCAAGTAAATAAAATGGACTTTAATTCCTAGATAGTAATTATAATGATTCTTTCGAATTTTCTGAAAAAATTGTTGTTGAAAATTGGTATTTTTAAACTTGAGTATTTCTTACAATTTGAAGACAATAATAATAAAAAAAAATCATGATGTATCAAATGTTGACTATTAATTTATAGAAATAGTATGAATGCATCATTTATTGTAAACATAAAAATCAATTACATATACAAATTAAAGAGATAATTACGTAAATCCAAGATAGAAATCACGACGTGAAAGTTCTCATATTTCACGTCGTTTATTGACTGCGCTGTTGAAGTGCAGTGTGATAATTATTACAACTTTGAGAAGGCCATAAAGCTGCATATCTCGCATAGATCCTGCGCGCTTTAATAGTTTGATAGTCGTTCGGGTAAACAATGTAACTTTATTGTGGAAAGACTGGGTAGGAAATCTGCACTTGCAAAATTCAATTACGTGTGAAATGATCGCCGATTTCCAAGGAATCTGTACGTTATCGTCATCTTCGTTGTCGTTGTATTATTTGTATTTTGTGTGTGATGTGTGTGCATATATTGTGTTTAGTGGGCCTCCTCGCAGTAAGCGACCGGACCGTAAATAACGACAGGGACACGACAGTCGTATTACATTACACGGCGCGCACACATTACATACGACTACATCGCAGTCCTCAATCCTACACCGTGTCTACAGCTTATAAAATATCTTATAAATAAACCAGCGGAGAAGAAGGTGGTGGAGGTGGACGAGGAGTTGAAGAAGAAGAAAGAAAAAAGGGCATCGGTCTCTTCAAATATTTATATACGCACTCCGGTCACTTTATGCACGCCGAAGACGACATGCAAACATATGCAAAGGTGATGATGATGGAGAGTGGTCGTTTTGGTGCGAAGGAAAACAGAGACAAGTCCTGATATATCTAAGCGAAATTGCACATTCATTACATCCTAATGACGATAATGGGGAGCCAAGAGCGCGTCCTTCCTCCTCCTGCTGCTCCGCCAACCGTGAGCAACAAGTTACGGAACTTGCAGGGATTATAAATAAAATAAGTTTTCGGGGTTTTGATTAATCGCCCACGAACGACCGATTTGCTGCTACATACTTTTACGTTTGCCAAAACGGATTAATGGATCCGTTCATTCGTTCGCTTGTGATATTATCATTCAGTTCAAAGCAAAATCGCAATTCCAACCATCATAATCCCGACATTCAAAATCCCGAAAGCCAATTATCGGGACAGTGTCAAAATGCCGAAAATTATAATGCCGACAGTATCGAAAGTTTCGAAATCCCGAAAACTGTAATCCCGATAGAAATCCCGATAAACATAATCCCGAAAGTTTTCTTAAGATTTTCGATATACACCCATTATTGTAACATACGATTTCACCGCTTCCCATTACGAAATGATTATCCTCGTTTTACGCTCGCTCGGACAGTCGTTCTCTCTCTCTCTCTCTCACACCCCGAAGAGTTGATTGAGCGCTGCAAGGACGTTAAGCGAGTCGCGCACGAATATCCCCATTCCTGGCGAAACTAATTCCGCTGGATGAGCGATTAACGGAGAAGCAATGGCATGGAGATGCCGCAAATTCCGCAATTTCGCGACAATAGTGTAGTAAATCGATTTACATAGGTATATCCAATATCGAAGCACATAGAACAAAAAATAAAGATATTTTATTTTGTTGTAAATTCATCTATTTTTGTCCATATTCATGCGATTCTATTAAAAATGTAATTCTCATTCGCATTTTTTTAAAGGAAGATGTTTTTTTTAAGATTGGATTGAAATTTTATAGAAAAAACTTCATTTAGTATACTTGGATTTACACAAATAAGTGTAATATTCTAAAATCACGTTCTATTTTCAAATTAATTGTAATAGATTTGGCAAAAAAAGTAATTATAATTAATTATATATTTTGTAATTAATATCGTAGTATTATTCACTTAAGTACTTCAAGTATTAATTATATATTCAATTTACCCCATAATTTTTGTCATCTTCTTATCAACATTCTTTATATCAGTTTTCTAATATCCGAAGTTTTTCTTCCCATTTTTCTTTACATATTTTCCAATGATATTATTACACTGAACATTTTGCTTTCATTTTCGTCGTTAATTATGTTTTCAGCAAGAATTAATTAACAATTTATTATTAAATTATTTTTAATTGAATATAATTTAACTTTCCTTTTGATCTCTCATTAAATGGTGCTCAAGAATAAATAATTAAGAAAGTAGATTATCCATAATTCCAAATAATTTTACTTTCATATCAATAATAAACAAATAACAAATTGTTATTCAATAATTTTAAATTCAATTTTCATCACTAGTTAATTAGTTCTAAAGAATCAATAATGTACTAATTATTATTAGATTACTTATAATTATAATTAATTTATTGATTGATTCAGAAATGTTGTAATAAATTGTACATTTTACTTTCATTTCTTAGAATTTGTGGTTTATTTTGATGTGATAATTTTGTCGTTCCAGGAAATACATGTACTTTCTTAACATTATTGCATTAAATACTTGATTATCGTGCAGAGTATGAATAATATTCATTTATTCAGTTGCATATTTGCTTATATTTCATTATATAAGTGATAAAAACGAAACAATGACCCCGGTCAATGGCTGAACGATTCAATAGTTCAACAAATTATTAGAAACTGCAGACTAAGCAACTACTCTTCATTACACTTGAATATTTTATTTGCATATTTACAACATAAAATTTCACATTTATTAATAAGTAACAATTATTTTCTTGCGTTACACATAATTATTCTATTATGAAATCATTAAACAAAACTCAAATTTCCTATACAAAAGTTTATTCAAAATAGTAACAATATTTCATCAATGTCTGATTTCACATAGTTTTCAATATCAATACCAGTAAATTAAAAACAGTCAAAAGTATAATATTTTAAACGAACTCTGAATATATCATAAACACAGGATTCCACTAATTGCATTCCATGAAATTTCCAGCTTTAATCTGTATATTTATACGTTCAGTGACTTTGAAAGGAAAACCGCAAGAGATAAAAGAAGTTGTTCTTTAATGTCCAGTTGCATAAACACATTTCGATCATTAAAGCAACTTTATCGTTAAATTCAGCTCGAACAGAAATAAATAAGATAAAGAGAATGATGCAATTAATTGTTTTCATTTCTTAATTATTATTGAAATCTTAATACTGCCTTATATTGTATTCTTTATTTGTGTAAATTTCTTGAAGAATTTATAAGAAAATGAAAAAAATACAAAAATCTTCATAGTTTTTCGATGAACACGATTTTTTTAAGTACTTTTTTTCACTGAGGATGGGTGTACTTTACACGAAATTTCCTAACAGTTTACATAACTGGATTCAAATCTACAGTTTTTTGAGAATTTTAAGTATAAATAGCGAGTTTTTGATTAAGTGATTTGTATTTCATTAGATGAATAACATTTGCCCATTCTTTTCTAACAATTGCTTGATATACAATTTCGATTTTTCCAATTCCAAAATTGTATTTTAAACATAAATAAACCATACAAACAACAAACTATCAAATGATTCGAGTATTTCATTCATTTAAAATAAAAATAGAGCTGTATTATTTGTCGTTATAAACAGATTAATATTTTTCGTGTAAATTTGTTTGCGTTTGCGAATATAAATTGCGATATCGATCCTGAAGTTATTTCGGAATGTTCTATTGCGAAAGAAGAAGAAAGAGAAACGAGAAGAAAGAGAAGGAATCAGCATTTTTCTCTTAATCCCTCTTGCGCTGTTGCCTCCGGCCAGCATCATTATCACTGGAAAATCGCACACAGCGATGCGGACTGTGCAGAAAACTCTTCAGCGATGCATGTGTACATTAGCATCGCGTTTCGCATCATCCGGCAGAAGAATGGGATCGATTCGGTTTAATAACAACATCATCTCAGCATTCCGGAAATCTCTTATTCATCCGCTGATTGAGATGAATGGACTGCGTATTTACAATTCGCACGATTAATTTCCCATCCGCGGTTTTAAACAACAAAAGAAATGTACAAAAAAAAATAGAGATAGAGAGAATAACAATGGATTTGAATGCAATATCAACTTCTTTCTATCCTTTTCGTTTTTCATTCGCATCCAGTGTTTCTTTTTCCCTTCGGTCTCGTCGCCTCTCCCTCAGGATTTATATAGACTTGCGTGCGAGAGGAAGCGAGATGGGGTTAGAGAGAGGATGGAAGAGGGAGAGTATCAATCGGTGAGTGAGCAACATATTGAAACAAATGTGTTTCGAGCAAGTTTCGATATTAATCCTATCCCTTTTCGCCTCCCTCGCAAAGCACGTTCTCCTTCTCACTCGGTCCTGGGGCCCCGAGCGAAACGGGAAGAGCGCATCGACTGAATCCAATTTCCTTCTTTGCAGAAAAAAGAAACAAGGAGAGAAAAACTCGAAAAGAGAGTGAAAGAGAGAGAGAAAGAGTGAGTTAGCAATAACATATACGGGGTAGACACGGATACGTCCGACGTGGGGATTCCAATAACGTCGCCGATTTTCGCGCCGAATAATTGAAACGAATCAATCAAAAGCGAACCTTTCACAAACCTTTCGTGTGGAAGGATTTATTCCATGCGAAAACGAAAAGACTATCATCGTGCAATTTCCATTTAACCTATTTTCGATACTTTTACCAGTTGATTCCACCCTCAAAGCAATTGATTACATATTTTTCTTTAATTTCACAGAACATGGAAATATTGCATTCCTCTTATAAATACTCATATATTTTTCTTAAATATTCCTTTGGAGTCTCAAAAGATGAAAGGCCTGAATGCGTACTAAACATAAATAAAGTGCTTCTTGGGGCCTCAAATTTGCATCTTGAATAATTCAGCTTAGAGCATTTAAAATTCGCGCTAATCGTTTGATTCGGATCAACGTTTCAGCAGAAATGTGACACGTTTAATTAACTAATTAATGTTTCTTCGGAATACGAATCGATATGAGCGCATTAAAGTTGCAGCTCGGTTTCTCGGTAATTCTCGTTTTCCACGTCGAGATTTCTAAACCCCGTATGCATCGAGATGCATCAGTTGTGTAATTACGTGGCGGTATTCGTGATTGAATTAAATATAGATTTTTGGGGGCGGTTTGTTCTCTTAGTTTGTTGTAGATTCCGTTTCAGTTTTCGATTCCACTTGCAACGATCGATACAACTGTTGTGTTGTCGTAACAATTTATTCAACATTAACACCGTTGTTTCCCAAGTTTTTTTTTATATATATATACAAAATCATACAATATTACACGTTTGGGGATGTTATTTTCTTTTGCTTACCATCAATAAATCCTATTGTTATAATTTCTTTGTTTTGTGTTAAGAATTTATTGAATATTATAGGTTCAAAGGAATTTACAGTTTATTCTCTTATTTTACTTTCGGATTTCGAACAAATAAATGTTATAGTTTGATAGTGATTGCCTCGTTTATTAGCTTCTGTTTCGGTTTACAAACAATCAATACTATCGTTTTAGTTTTTTATTGTAATAGATGTATTAAATGTTACAGGTTATTACAATGTTTCGATTTACGAAAAAACAAGACTGTTGTTGAAGATTTTTTTTGTTTAAATGAGAATTGATATAAGTTTACAAATTTTAATGTTGAATTATTTGGTTTCTGTATTTCAGTTTTAGTATTTGAACTAATAAACACTGCTTTTTTAGTGGAAGAATGAATTTCGGGTTTAGTGATGAAAATTACAGTTTCAAAAGTTATTAATTTTCCAAGTTTCGGTTCACGTATGCTTTCAGTAATTCACTTAATATAAACAATTTATTCAATAATACAGTTTTTAAACGTATTCTGTTTACTTATTTCAGTTTCTGTTTATGAAAAATATAAGCTATTCTTATAAGACTCTTTTCGCGTAAAAAAATGATTTCATATTACAAATTCTGAGGGTCGTCTGCTTTGTTTGCTTGCTTCAGATTCGGTTGTTCGATTCGACTTGGAATAATCGATACTGTTTTGTTCCACGAGTTCCTTTTTTTTTCGTAAGAATTTATTCAATATTCATGCATGTCGTGGGTAATGTAATCGAATTGTGAAACCACGGCACAGTCACTTTCTTTCTCAGAACAAAATGTGTGCATGTGTATATAACAGGAGTACCGAAAAGTAATCAATAGCAGTGAACAGCTTAACATTTCCTGGTAAATTGTTCCTGTTTTGCAATTTTATTGAAAAGAAAATACGTGGGAAAGTAATATAAACATAAAGTTGAATGTACAGTTTGTATTCATTATTTTATAACGATTTAGAGACTTTTTTCTTATGAATGATTTCATGAAAAAGTTTAGAAGAAACGAACCTTATAGAAATGTATATTTTTTTATAAGAATTTATTAATGTTAATAGAACATTTTAATAAGAAAATTATATAAAAGTAATTGGATTTCAAATAAGTTTGTACTTTATATTTTTTGAAATATTTAAGCAAAGATTAAACAACATTTGTAAATATTATGTATATAAAATCTGCTTTTTAATTAATCTCTCTAAATTATAGCAAAATTTGTTCTAATTTAGTTTTCACTAATTAACTGGAAATTATATAACTAGATTAAACTTTACAGATTTGTCCATAGAAATTTGTGGTGAATATTTGTTTAACTCTGATGTAATAGGAAAGAAATTATCCGTACTTAAATACATGTTCAATTTTGGACATAAATCAATTTCAATAAAGTAATTTTATTAACTAAACATGAAAAATGTGTCTATAATATGTAATAATGTATGTAGTAAAGGTATAAATATTGCACATAATCAATAATTCATGAAAATTGAATAATCTAGAATTCAGAGCACAAAATGAATCATTTGTAATGTAAATCTAAATTGGGCTTAACGAACTTCGGTGGAAATATGTGACCAATTCTGGAAATGATACTGGGTATTGGGAATAGAACAATCAAACAACTCCTGGAAAAAAGGATTGGCTGATGAGAATTGGTGCTAGGAAATCAATTATTTGAAATTGTATTGATGAAATTCAGTAGAAATTGGTGATGAAACATGAAATTTGATATAAAATAAAGAATTGGTGCTAGGAAATCAATTATTTGAAATTGTATTGATGAAATTCTCTAGAAATTGGTGAAATTAATGAATTAAATTACACATAAAATATGAAGGATTTATTAAACAAAAAAATATTGAAATAAAGTGAAAAGTCGAATCAATAACTCTTGGAAAAAGGGTGATGATAATTGCAAGTTAAATTATTAAATATTTGTTCCAATTGGATTATTTGAACCATCGTTAAGTTTCAACAGAAATTCGTTAATTGAGAATTTCCCAAAATTGTTAAATCAATACAAAAATGGGATTATTTGATCTAGAATTCAAGCTAGGAAATGAATCATTTGTAGTAGCAAAAAAAAAACAAGGTAAACTTCCTTTCAGTTATTAAATTTTCCTTTAGAAATTCTACTAAAAATAATTGATTGCTCAAGGCTTTCGCTCGGTCCTGGATCGATGCACGAGTTTTCCGTCTGCGAAAATTAAGCGAGAGGAAAAACCGCGGACGATTTTCCTCCCGTTTGAATGGTCAGCAAACGAACTGCGAGTGCTGTTCCAGTTTGTAATGGGAGGGAAAAGGGGAGGAAAGGAGTAAAATAAATATACATTCGGTGGAAACTTGGAAACGCTGTTTGCTCGGATTTTTAACGCATTTACACCTCTCTTAAAGTATTTAGAGCTCTCCCGCTAAATGCGACTCCGATCTGTGGGCACTAATAATTAACCCCATGTCGAGAGACGAGTATATTATTATGATGTCGACTATTTACAAGGGTCTCCTTTTATCCAGAGATAACGAAAAACGAGAGATCCGTGAGACGATAACGCGGTGCGGCATTGCCTCTGTCCGTTTCCCATTAACCCAGTTCCACAATTCTTGGGTTACTTATTCGGTGGAGAAATTGTAAAACAAGGGTATTTCCAACCTCTGATTATCTTCGATTCTCTGAAGATTTATGCTACCTTTGGGAGTAACTCCGGAATAATATATTCTGTTATATATCGATGCTTCACAAATTACACAGGCTAAACAAACAATACTTTCGTGATTTATCCATTTCTGGACGTAATAACGCAATAACTAAATTCGATGATAATTGTGGCCATTGGACATTTAAAAATAATAATAAGTAATATTTATTTGTTGACGTCTTTACCTGCTAAATGTTGAATTGGTCATTTTCTTTGTAACAGATTAGATAGTATACCTGAAAAGTAATCGTGTTTTACAACCACTGGAAGCAGGTTGCTCGGTCACCTTTTACCCTATAGTGATTGTTTTAAGCACTTGTAGCAGGTAGACAAGTTTACTGTCCGTTATAATAATGGATGTTCAACCTATAGAATTCAGTTTGAAACTTACTTAATGAAACTGAAAACTTACAATTTCGGTGTTGTTTGTAGTTGAAAATTCTGATACAATTTCAGTTAGAATCTCCATATATAGTCGCTTTTTTAGTGGCTAAGATTGTTATTAGAATGTTATCTATTATTTTGGAAAATTTAGTTACAATACAATTATTATTGATATAACTAATTTTATTGAAATTTTTAAAACGAATTTTGCATACAATGATCTTTCAAAGCACAAAATAAAAAAATTAACTAAATTTAGTTATAATATTATACAATTCAGTTAGAATTTATTGAATTTGTAACTAAGTTTCCTATAAAATCAATAAAATTAGTTCTATTTGCATTTAAAATACTGACGACAAATTTATATATTTAAACCATTTAGCATTGCAGAAACTGTAATTATATCAAGACAAAGTTCTAAATAAAGTTAATCAACTAATTAGTAATTTTATTGATAGTTTTAAAACCAAATACGCTACTGTAAACACAAAATTGAGTGGAATTCAAGTTCAAAATTTACGAATTTATATATAGACTATAATTTAGAAGTTTGTAAATGTAATAATTAGTTCAATCATAGTAATGGAATTGATGTTCAAAATTTAGAAATTTCCTAGTATTTAAAGCGCAGATCTAACTTGTAGTTGGAAATACTGTAGTCAATACAAATAAAGATGTACACTTTAAGAAAACGTAAATATTAGTTTAATAATCTAAAGTTTAAGATTTTCTGGTATTAAAATACCAAAATAGAATGTTTACATAGTTTTAGAATACACCCATACCGCCGCTCTTTATACGGCATTTCGCTATAACGGCTCTCTTCAATTAAGGCACGTTTTCGATTTACGGCCTAAAATGTTTCGCTATAACGGCTAAAAAAACTTTTTTCCATGTCTATATATTTACATGTTGCCAATCTTACGCAAGCGCAATAATTGATTCGTTATACGGCTTTTCGCTCTGCGGCCAAGTTTCGAGAAACGTATCTAGGCTGTAAAGCGAGGTATGGGTGTACAAGAGTCATCTTAAGATTAATTAAACAAGAAAATTAAACAATTTATTAATATAAATTAGAAAATATTAGTTGTATAAAATTAACAAATAAATGAAGTATAAACAATCGAAAATTTATATATTTTTTAGATCATGAATAATAATGAACATCTTTATTAATCAGTTTTTCGGCCAAATCATGAAAATTTAGTCTTTTCTCAATAATAATTGCAAGTTCTGAATACTGAAGCTAAAATGTTTGAAAATATCCAGAATGCGCGAATCTATGAATGTTTCAACTGTCGGATTTCCTGCCACGAATGTCAAAGTTCGAAACATCCCCGCAGCGAAAATATCAATTAAACAAGCGAATGTTAATTCATGCAAAGTTATGTGTTTATAGGATCGCAGCGGGCGTTGATCCATTTCCCTTTGTCTATTGTGAACTATTGTGACTCCAGCGGAGCGCCGCGCTCTTCCTTATCGCCAAACACTATTTATTCACAATATTATTATTTACTTTATAATGCAAATGCCCTCTGCTCCAGTTAAATATTTATGCGCGCTAGTGGGAAAACTCGGAAAACACGCTAATACATTATTACGATAGCGCCGCTACTCTTGCACTTTACATAATTTCGCCTCTCCGTCAAAAGCCTGAAGCTGAAGACAAATAAAGGACGAGGGCGGTTCGTCGTGATTCCGCCCTTAAGAGAACCTTAAGTAAACCTAAGAGGTCGGCCGAAGAAGAAACGAAGGTCGGAATAGAGAAAAAAAAAAGAATAGACACGCTGAGGTCCTTATCTGACGTTTTCGGGAACATCAGGTAGAAGAGACGAGTGTCGTTCCCTTTTGCTTAACATTCTTAAACACTTGTAAAGCCATCCATTTTTTTTTTATATATATTAGTTATCTCGTGTTTGTGTTTGCCACAGTCGTATGAAGTGTTTCAGCGCCACACAATAATTAATGCGCGCCACCATAAATTTTATATCACCCACCCCCAAAAAACTCGTCTCGAAAAAAACATAAGAAGTGAGAATAACAAACAAAGGACTCGCTTCGTATCCCTTTTTTTGTATCCTTCGCCCTACTCGGAAAACGCTTAATTGCGTCAATAATTCCTCGCTCCTCTCGTTTATACAAATAATATGTTACACAATGTTGTTTGATAGGGTTTTATCGCTCGTGGATTTACGAGCGCCTTAAAAACGGTCTTAAGGCTACAGCAACTGCGTTAAAAGACACAACGTAAACCCACTTTATACGTGTAAGATATATATATATATAATGCTAAATGCATGCTCGTCGAACGGCAACAACATGTAATAGAACAAATACCGGCACGTCATGATCGGTGCATTACATGCATAACGAATGGTCCGTGTCCGTCCATGCTCGGATTCGAATTCAAACTGTTTAACTTTTTCGATGACGTTCGATTCTTTATAATTCAATTCGAACAAAAGGCCAAGAACTTCCTTTCGTTTCGACGTAATGCCGCATTACGGAAAATTACATTGCTTCCACTTCTCAATCGATATTTTTGTTTGCTTTATGCAGTGATTGTTATTTCAATCTACACCAAAATTTTAGTAAGTTTTCTCATAGTAATTTAGTTATAATTTCATGTAACCGAAATAATTTTATGGTTTTACATGAAACTCAAAATTTCAATAAGCAGTGGTACCTCGATATACGAGTGTTTTGAGATACGAGCCGCCGAGCAAGCGATATTTTGCTTTGAGATGAGAGCAAGATTTGAGATACGAGGAATCGCATACTGCACACAACAGTTTCTCCCACCTCAGATTTAGACTTCAGTCTGTGTGCTAGTTTCAATCGTTTTCGAATTTTTGATAAGTTCGCGTTTTTTTGCTTTTTGTGAATTTTCAAAACATTGCTTTGAGATACGAGCAATTCGATATACGAGCAAGGTTACGGAACGAATTAAACTCGTATATCGAGGTAGCACTGTATGAATTATAATTACATAATATCTAAATTTCATGAAATTATCACTGTTTTTATTTTATGTATTGATTGTGGTTTGACACTTCTATTAGTCGTAAAATTAGTCTTCAAATTTGATAATATTCGTTATATCTATAATAATTTGTAAACTAAACTAATTTTCTTTTAGTTTACAATTTTTAATACCTTTACTTATATCCATACTTTAGTTATAACTTAATATAACTGAATTTATTGTATTCTATTAACATGGTTTCAAATCCTCAATTTACATGAAATTCGTCAAAATTTGAAGAAAGTATATATAAATTATAGCTGAATTTTATGAAATTGTAGCTACTTTCATTTTACTTCGAAAAACTTTCAATATTTGCCAAAATCATCTAAAAAATTTAAATATAATTAGTTGTATTCATGTAAATTACAATACATCCATACTTCGCTATACGGATGCTCTTTATAAAGCATTTCGCTATAACGGCCCTCTTCAATTAAGACACGTTTTCGATTTACAGCCTAAAATGTTTCGCTATAACGGCAAAAAACTTTTTTCCATGTCGATGTTGCCAATCTTGCGCAAGCGCAATAATTTATTCCTTATACGGCTTTTCGCTTTGCGGCTAAGTTACATGGAACGTATCTAGGCCGTAAAGCGAGGTATGGGTGTATTTTATTGTAATGATTGTAGTTTGAAACTCAACTCCTAAATTATGAATAACTTATGATCAAAATATCAAGAAAATTGCTTATATTTGCAATAATTAAATTGTAACCGACTTTATGTTAAAATTATAATTTATATTTCATTATAACTTGATATTTTTTCCGTAAAATATCTTTTTAAAATTAATAATTTTGAACTTTGAATCTACATATTTCATGCAGTTATGAGTAATTATAATATTATTAATGATTGTAATGAGAATGAAATAATTTGTAAAATTTGCACATCAGAATATTTTGAATAATTTTCTCAGTATAAAAGTAGAAGAAAAAATAAGTCGAGATATTAAGATTCCTGAAACTTCGTGTTTTCTTAATTAAACGAAGTAGGATCCGACAAAAAAAAAGTTATAAAATTACGTAAAAATCTGCAATTAAAATGAAATGACATAGGCAATTTTAATTCCGGATCGCAGGGAAATATCCTGCAATGAAAATAATCCAGATTTTCTGCCCCTTCTTTTTTTGTTCTTTCTGTTTTAATACTATAATAATAAAGGTTATCCTCCGATGCCGTCGGAAATGCCGACGAGGGCACTTCATATTTCCAGAGATTCCGCTCCTTAATTATTTTCAATTAAGAAAGGCTAAGCCAAATTCTTTCATAATTACTAATCTAAACTTGCGCTTCGCTTTTCCACGTCTTTCCTTCCACGGTCCTTCGTTTCTATCCATCTTTCGCGTTCGCTTCCTTTCGCCATTTTCTTTGCCGTCCGGAAAATCTCTCGGTTTTAATTAAACTAAATAAACTGGCGAGTAATTAAATTCAATTATGTCGGACAAATAAAAACTTTCGCCCCGCATCGCCGCAGGTTTTTCCGGCCGGCTTTTCCACTATTTCCCTTGGTCCTGCAGAAATGGCGAGCGGATATAATCGGATAATTGGTTTATTTAATTCCCTCCTCATTCTTTTTATCGTTTCTTTTCTATCTATTTCCTTGTTCGCCGCTGCTGCCCGAACTTATTATTTCTGCGATCACATTTTTCATTTCTACCTCTTGCGAATCCCACCCTCTTCAGTTTCTTCTTTTATTTTTTAATAAATTGGTCACGTACTGTCTGTTGCTTCGCATTTAATTTCTATTGTTCGAAAAGGGAACGAAACGTTCGATAATTGCGTTCGTTTTCGGTATCCCTGTTCATTTTATTGTCGTCCCTCTTTTTTCTACTTCTGTTTCTGTTTTTCCTTGGAAATTTGATAAAGATCGCAATGCTTTTCCTCTCTTTCTCTCGTATTCACACATAATGAAATTCGTGGAAACGAAGAGGGAAAAATGTTAATTAGCCGCGATGGAAATGTCATGCTTCCAAATTTAGCCATCGACATGTCACGCTTATCAATTGCCCTTCATTCCATTCATTTTTTTCTGTATATTACATTGCACGCTAATAGCTAACTATTTCTATATATTTCTTCCCCCAAGTTCTTTGACACTTAAAAATCCTGTATTTTGAAACATAATAAACCGTCAATTAAATGTCAAAACAATGATAACGAAATGTCAGTGAATTGGTTCAAAAGTATCAATGAACTGTCAAAGACTAATTGTTTAATCAATTGCTCATTCATTTAATATCGTTTGGTATATTTTACATTACACGTCAATCAATAATGTGTCAAATAAACGTCAATGAATTAAATGGAAATATCAATAAACTGTCAAAGATAAATTGCTAAACACTCTACTATATTGCAATTCCGTCCAAATATTAAGTTCTTTTATATTTCCAAACTCATGCATTTTGAAACATTACATTTTGACACTTCAATCAAGAAATGTCTATGTATTGTATTAGAAATGTGTCAAAGAAAAGTCAATGAATTACCATAGAAATAATGAATTATCACAGATGCAGCATACAACATAATAATTTTGATAAGTTTTTCTTCCAAGTTCATTGACACTTTGAAACACGTGCATTTTGATATGTATTAACTATTCAAAGAAACGTCAATTATTTATGAAAAATGTCAATAAACTGGTAATGAAATTACAAAAATAAATTGCTAACTCGATTGCCTTTCGTTCTTTCCATTATTAATGTGTATACTACATTAAACGTTAATAACTATTTGGATAAATATTTTAAAAATGTATTGACATTTGGAAACTTTTTGATTTTAAACATACAGGTGTCAATTAATCAAAGAAATATCGAAGTGTTATCAAAAATGTGTCAAAGAAATGTCAATAAACTGTCAAAACTGAATTGCCAAATCAAATAATTTTCGTTTCTTTCATACTTTAAATGGTCGTATCAATTTCTAGCAAGTTCTTTGACACTTGTATTTTGAAACATAAAAGTGTCAATTAATCAAAGAAACGTCATTAAATTATCAAAAATGTGTCAATGAAATTTCAAAGATGAATTACTGAAATTGTGTTTGCCGTTTCGCCGAAAATATTTTATCAACCGGTTTGGATATTCCCACTGAAGGTTTATCGATCCTCTGCAACTGCTTTGAAACAATCCCCCCATGGAGTTCAATATAATTAAGGTGACCAAACATCCCGCTTCCAGCAGTTTTCCGACGTAATTGCTTTTGGGACATATTATCATATCAGTTTCAAACAAAGTATCAGTATACTATTACATACTATCTGTCCAGACACTTATATTTAGACCCCTACCAGAAAAACAGTTTTGTTTTTCTTCAATTCATTACATAGGTATATAAATCATCAAACCACTTAACATATTTCAACTAAAAGTAAACAACATATTAAAAAAAACAACTATGTTTTCACCTTCATTAATATAAATTAAGACTAAATACAACACTTCTTAATCAACATTACGATATACTACGTAATTTTAACTTTAAATCATCATTTAAAAATTTCTTTACGAAGACTTGATACAAAACAAAAGTGTATAAACGTCAAACGTCATTACTAAAGAAGTGTCAAAGAAATGTCAATGAACTGTCAAAGATCTTGATTCTTTTTCATAACACTTTAATAGTGATTTATTTCTACACGTTTTTTTCCTAAATTTATTGAAACATTAGAACTTCAGCATGTCGATCAAATATGAGAATAAATAATTAATACATTCAATGAAATGTTACTTTCAAACAACTTACCAAGTTTTTAAGATGGAGATGCAACAGAATGTTGATAAAGATATTATATTGAAAAAATAGCGTGTAAACGTCACAATAATGTTAAAGAAATGCAACTAAATTGTATTTGAAATGTCAATGAACTGTCAAAGATCTTGATTCTTTTCCATAACACGTTGATAGGGATTTATTTCTACACGTTTTTTCCTAAATTTATCGAAACATTAGAACTTCAGCATTTCGATCAAATATGACAATATTGTGTTCACACTCAATTAAATGTCACTGTCAAACAACCTGCCAAGTTTTTAAGATGTTCAATGTTGATATAACAAAAGTAGTGTGTAAACGTCAAAGTAATGTTAAAAATGCAAGTAAATTGTATTAGGAATGTCAATGAACCGTCGAAGACAAGCTAATAACTAATGATCTGTTTGTATTTTTTTGACACATCTCAACTTTAGAATAAAATAGTATCAATTAAATCATTCAAATAATTGTAACTTTAAAACATTGTAACTAACTTTTCACAATACATTCATGAGGTGTATTACATAATAAAAATGTGGTGTATCTATATTTTGTTAAAGGTAAATCTTGTTGTCGATAGAATCACCTATAATTAGGTTTCTATTTATAAAAGGATTCTCAGTTGGGGGCACACAGTACGTGGCTGATTGATTCCGAGGATCGATCTTCGGGACACCCTTTGAC
>JAFMTC010000076.1:1325909-1356208 GCA_018845635.1 Nicrophorus orbicollis | reverse complement strand
CTTCCTTCCTTGCTTCCTTCCGTCCTCCCTTCGACCAACCCCGATCCAAAACCGATCGGATTCGATCGCTTGGGAACGGTTTAAGGATTCCCGACGCAACGCAACTCGGTCCATCTCTGCCCAGAAACAATAAAACCATTTAAACTAACAACCTACCATTTACATGTCGCACATTGTTACCGTTCCCTCCCGCCGCCCAACGACCCGATGTTACATAAAAGAGTGTTTAAAGTCGCAGGCGAGAACGCGACAACGCGACCAGAATAATTTTATACGAAAATCGGCGCGCACAAATTCCCACGATGTCATCAAACAATTTCTACGTGTACACATGTCCATTCTTTTGTATTTCTTCCTATATTTAATAACACATTTTATTTCCTAGAGGCAACTCTTTATACACATTACAGTTAAACGATTTTACACTATTTTAATCTAAACACAGTCAAAGCAAATCTAGAAATTAAGAAAGATTAAACTTAAATAACTTTGTGACAACCAGCCCCAAGTCCCTTACATTGATTGATATTTTTATTATCATTGATTATTGGTTATCATTACATATAATTACTACTCTTTTGTGACTCTTGTAATACTTAATTACTCATTAATTTTGTATAAATTGCAGTTCAACGATTTTATATACTTCCAATAATAATTGTTCACATTTACCAATATAATCTATGCACGCATTTCATACAATTTCAATGCAATTACAAATTGTTCGACGGGAACAATTAGTTAATTAGTTCTCAATTCAGAATGATCACTAAATTTTGCAGCACATTTTATTTCCTAGAGTCAGGTCTTTATACACATTACAGTTAAACGATTTTACACTATTTTAAAAGTAATCTAAACACAGTCAAAACAAATCTAGAAATTGAGAAAGATTAAACTTAAATAACTTTGTGACAACCAGCCCCATGTCCCTTACTTTGATTGATATTTTGATTATCATTGATTATTGATTATCATTAGATATAATTACTACTCTTTTGTGACTCTTCTAATACTTAATTACTCATTCATTTTGTAGTTCAACGATTTTATATAGTTCCAATAATAATTGTTCACATTTAAAAATATAATCTATGTACGCATTTCATACAATTTCAATGCAATTACAAATTGTTCAACGGGAACAATTAGTTAATTAGTTCTCAATTCAGAATGATAACTACATTTTGCAGCACATTTTATTTCCTAGAGTCAAGTCTTTATACACATTTCAGTTAAACGATTTTAAACTATTTTAAAAGTAATCTAAACACAGTCAAAACAAATCTAGAAATTGAGAAAGATTAAACTTAAATAACTTTGTGACAACCAGCCCCATGTCCCTTACATTGATTGATATTTTTATTATCATTGATTATTGATTATCATTACATATAATTACTACTCTTTTGTGACTCTTCTAATACTGAATTACTCATTTATTTTGTAGAAATTGCAGTTCAACGATTTTATATAGTTCCAATAATAATTGTTCACATTTACCAATATAATCTATGACGCATTTCATACAATTTCAATGCAATTACAAATTGTTCAACGGGAATAATTAGTTAATTAGTTCTCAATTCAGAATAGTCACTAAATTTTGCAGCACATTTTATTTCCTAGAGTCAAGTCTTTATACACATTTCAGTTAAACGATTTTACACTATTTTAAAAGTAATCTAAACACAGTCAAAACAAATCTAGAAATTAAGGAAAATTAAACTTAAATAACTTTGTGACAACCAGCCCCATGTCCCTTACTTTGATTGATATTTTGATTATCATTGATTATTAATTATCATTAGATATAATTACTACTCTTTTGTGACTCTTCTAATACTTAATTACTCATTCATTTTGTAGAAATTGCAGTTCAACGATACTTCCAATAATAATTGTTCACATTTACCAATATAATCTATGAAATGCAATTTTAATGCAATTACAAATTGTTCAACGGGAACAATTAGTTAATTAGTTCTCAATTCAGAATAATCACTAAATTTTGCAGCACATTTTATTTCCCAAAGTCAACTCTTTATACACATTAAACGATTTTACACTATTTTAAAACTAAACACACTCAAAATAAATCTAGAAATTGAGAAAGATCAAATATTATAACTTAAATAACTTTGTGACAACCAGCCCCATGTCCCCTACTTTGCTTGATATTTTGATCACTTCATTGATTATCATTAGATATAATGATCACTCTTTTGTGACTCTTCTAATACTTAATTACTCGTTCATTTTAAACAGTTTCAATAATAGTTTATTCACATTTACCAATATAATCTGTATACGCATTTCATATAACCCAATGCAATTACAAATTGTTCAACGGGAACAATTAGTTAATTAGTTCTCAATTCAGTAATGATCACTAAATTTGGCAGCTTTCCATCGAAATACCGGTTATGCCTTAATTATCGGGTCAATTAACATAAATTACTAGAAAATTGTATTATAATTTAAACATATTTTTTCGTTTAGTTCAACATCTTTATTTGGCTCAACAATCGAGGTCTTTCTACCTATTAAACATGATAATAAACCATGTTCTTTGTATTCTTAATGCAAAGGGCTATTGACCGCAATGTAAAATTCAGTTCTCCTTATGTTTTTTTTTTGTATTCATTCTCTCTCTGCCGTCTATTGGAGAGCGAAAATCAATCGGTTTTAATCCCCGGAAATCAGGACGCCATCCGTCCTTCGATAATGCACGGCTCGAAAACAAGTAAGTACAGCCAGGCCAGTCGGCTGAATGATTTAAAATTTTTCGATTCCCAACCGGCCCTCCGCAATGAATCTTTAACAACTCGTCCCGGAATCCCCGATCCGTAGAGCTTATTGATTGCAATTGCAACGCTCTCCATTCCACCGGATATAATTTTCATTTAAATAAATTAAACGCAAATACTTCTGCATCTGCATAAAACCGATCCACCAACAACAACAGCAACAACAACAACAACAACTACAAAAACAACACACGCAACAAGCGAATGCGAACAGGGGACAGGAGAAAAAAGAAGCTGAATTTAATTCACTTTGTGAAAAATTTAACAGGTTTAACTCCGTTGCAGCCCACCACGGAGATTGAACAAACAGAAACAGAACCGCTATTATTACGACCATTAAATGTGTGTTGCGAGGCGAACAATTAGCTGCGAGCCTGTGAAAATTATGAAATCACTTAACGTTCATAACGCTTGGAAAACAAGCGTTTTTATTGCGTCGGGATTTCCAGAATGGTCTTCCTTTCGAAAGAATTTTGGAACAGTTAAGTTTCGCGGTTTCCAAGTGAAACTATGGTCGTGTGAAATTAGTATTTTCGTATTTTTATTAGCACCGCTTTAATTGTCACCGGACTCATTTTACGTGATAATGATTTCATTCTGTTGTACTTGCACAATCTGGTTCACGTTTAAGCTGTGATTCAGCTTCGAGCGATGATTATTAATGCAAGGACAGAGTAACGCTGCTCCGGCAGAAATTCAAGTAATCGCTTCAAATAAATAAACTGGTTCCGAGTATCGCACAAAGTGAATCATTTTATGTCTGTCACAAGATGCAATTATGTTCAAAGTATAAATTCACTTTGATTTCTACCACTTAATGTTCATTGAAATAAATTTTTAGAAAAAGTGAATTTCCAGACGATAAATTGACAAAAATAATAAGGTTTCCTCAAACTTTAAAATTATCAGTTCATCCACAATAATCCACATGTCCTGTTTTGTTGCTGTTCTATTTATACTTGTTCTTAGTTTTCCAGTCACCAAATATTTGATTCTTTATAACAATATAGTCAAAGTCTACTTAATATTGTCGATAAATACAATATATTTGTAATATAGGATTGGATTAATATTAGAAATTTGCTTCATATAACTTTAAAATGGTTATTGTTAAATATAATCTATATAAATTAAGCATATTTTAAAGTATGTTTATTAAATAAATAGACATTTAACAATATTTTCAATAAAAAATTTCATTCTTTCCATTTTTTTACTCTTATTTTATTTTGCCATTGTATTCCAAAAGAAATAACATATTATTTACTCTCAGATTACTAAGAAACTACTAAAAATGTACTACAGAATTAGTTATATGAATTATTTCCCATTTTGTAGTATTGTTTTCCTAGATCTAAATGAAAATGTACTCCTATAATTTTGTTAATTTCCAAGAAAATAATCACAATTTACTTAATTTAAGCTATAATTTTAAAAAAATCAGTCCTATTTTCTCCAATTATTAAGTATTGAAGTTAGTAAAACAAATTCAACAAATATTTTTCATTTTGTTCTAATATTTTCCTAGATCTATATGATTTGGTTATTGCCAAGAAAATACCCAAAATTTAGTTACTTATTAGACTTATTTGTGCCAATGTTTAAGTAACTAAGTTAGTCAAGAAATATTTCCCATTTTGTTGTATTATTTTGCAAGATCTAAATGAAAAATCACCTCTATAATTTGGTAATTGCCAATAAAATACCCAAAATTTAGTAAGTTATTACACTTATTTGTTCCAATGTTTAAGTAACTAAGTTAGTCAAGAAATATTTCCCATTTTGTTGTATTATTTTCCAAGATCTAAATGAAAAATCACCACTATAATTTGGTAATTGCCAAGAAAATACCCAAAATTTAGTTAGTTATTAGACTTATTTGTTCCAATGTTTAAGTAACTAAGTTAGTCAAGAAATATTTCCCATTTTGTTGTAGTTTTTTCCAAGATCTAAATGAAAAATCACCACCATAATTTGGTAATTGCCAAGAAAATACCCAAAATTTAGTTACTTATTAGACTTATTTGTTCCAATGTTTAAGTAACTAAGTTAGTCAAGAAATATTTCCCATTTTGTTGTATTAGTTTCAAAGATCTAAATGAAAAATTACCACTATAATTTGGTTATTGCCAAGAAAATACCAAAAATTTAGTTAGTTATTAGTCTTATTTGTTCCAATGTTTAAGTAACTAAGTTAGTCAAGAAATATTTCCCATTTTGTTGTATTATTTTCCAAGATTTAAATGAAAAATTACCACTGTAATGTGGTTATTACCAAGAAAATACCCAAAATGTAGTTAGTTATTAAACTTATTTGTTCCAATGTTTAAGTTACTAAGTTAATCAAGAAATATTTCCCATTTTGTTATATTATTTTCCAAGATCTAAATAAAAAAATACCATTAACATTTGGTTATTGCCAAGAAAATACCCAAAATTTAGTTAATTATTAGACTTATTTGTTCCCATGTTTAAGTAACTAAGTTAGTCAAGAAATATTTCCCATTTTGTTGTATTATTTTCCAAGATCTAAATGAAAAATTACCACTATAATTTGGTAGTCCCTAACCAAATACCCAAAATTTACTTAGCCAGAATTTAAAAAATTAGTCCTTTTTGTTCCAATAATGAAATAATTAAGTAAATAAAAAAATCAAGAATTTTCCCTTTTTTGGTTAATTGATATTTATAAGTATTTAATTAAGTAATAACTGTCGTTTTCCTACACCTGAAATAATATATAGGATTGTATTGTTAAGTAACAGTTAAGATTCACAGCTTTGTTTCGTATTATGAAATTGGTAATAAAGTTGTACAGGTATAAAGCAAGCAATAAAACTTGATTGAATTTAAAATCAAACACTTAATGTTAGCTCTCGCATCAATTATTCAACTACATAGTTCCGCTCCTTCAGTTTCTTCCATTTACTTACTCCTCCTTTCCTTTTAGTTCTATTTTTTCTTTCTTTCCTCTTTTTCCTATTTTTTTTTTCGCAAACTTTCGTCTGAAACTTTTACATCCGCTCTCGCGGCTCGAAAAACCCCTCCCTCAGTTTATATTTCTATTAGCCCCATTGTGCACTCGTGCCAACTTCCCTTCGCGACTCTGGAACGATCTTAGAGAAAGAAGCGTGGAAGAAGACGAGAAAAAATATATAGAAAAAAAAAGGATATAGGAAGGTGCTCACCTCTCTGCACGCTATTAATTGAGCCAATTATTGCATTATCATTCCGACTTTACGGCGCAGTTGTAAAACTCGATGCGATGGTAGTAAAACGTAATCCGCCACATCGCACCTGCTAATTATTATCCTTTGCAGGAAGTGAAACGATTAAGATGTTCGCCTCAATCTGGTCTTCATAAATTAACGAAACCGAGTAGATCTCTTATGTAGCTATCACCTAACGAGAATAATTTATGCGCTTCGACTTCGTGTTCTTCATTCTTACGTGGAAACTTGTCCACTCTTACAGAATAATTACTGGTATTAAAATTTAGTTTAAAAGGATATTGTGAAATCCGAGTTATTCTTACACAAAATCTAAGATTATACTTATTTAAAAAGGAAAGAACGGTTATTTTTGGATCTCAATTTAATCTGAAGAATTTCAGCTATAAAAATTTGTTAAATAATGAATACAAACGTAATTAAACTTTGAAATATATTAATTAATGAGTCATTTTAAATTAAATCTAGACAAAGTAGATAAACTGTATTATATTTATAGTATATTTCTGCGGAAAAGTAGTTATATTCAGTAGTAAATTATTTATCACGCTTCAATTGTGATGTAATGCAATTCAATTCATACTGTATATAATAAATATATAAGAACAGAAGCATATACATATATTTGATATAAGTATATTTTACTTGCGTATTTCAATACAAATAGTTGAATTTGAACATATAGATAATCTAATATGATTTTATAAGATTGCAATCATTCAAATAACTTTCAATTTCCATACGGAGATATATAAATATATTCAATATACGCTCTTTGTTTTGTAAACTGAAACTAATGATATTCATTCGGTTTACACGATACTTTATTTACACGATTTTGATGTAACACAATTTTATGAGGAACGAATCCCCCAACCTTTTTAAATAACAGATTTTTTATGAACTATAAAACTGTGAGATTTACTATTAATCCAATTTACACATCTATCTTCAATGAAAATCATAGATGAATAGAAAAAATAAACAAAAATTGAATCTTGATGGAAGACACTATATTTTCTTAATTGTAATGAGAAATCTGTTTAGTTATTTTTGTTTTCAAAGTCTGAAATTTGGAATATTGTTTGTTGTTCAAATTGTTTCCATTCAATTTACGAATTATTATTTGGACTAAAAGTTTACAAACTGAAATATTGTTTGAAATATTTTTCATATTCAAATAGTTATGAATTACTAATTAAAGTCCAGAAGAAAAACATATTGTCTGTAGCCTTTTGAAGCAATTTCATTGTATTTTAAGTTTCTTTAAGGTTATATACTTTGTAATTGTTGTTTTAATAAATGTTATTATAAAAGTTAAATAATATAGTTAAACATATAACTGTCTAATTTTTTTCATTAATATTTGAAATATGATTCTTATACAAATTGATTATATTTATTGTACAAATCAATATTGATGTCAATTTCAACCAAAAGTCTGTAATATATGAAAAAAATGTAAAATGTGATTATTAAGAGATTGTAGAAAGTTGGAAGAAATGTGAGTTGTAATAAATTGTCTTATTCCGGTATAAATTTGTGATAGTTTCAAAAATGTCGCATCATCACTTAATTATGATAATGCAGACTTCCCATCGAACCGTGGCACGTGGCAATAAATCGGTTCGTACAGGTAATTAGAAAATCCGTGCGACGAAAATCCCGCGAAATCCCGAAATTGAAAAATTGTGTGCGCGAGCAGCCGGAGCTAGTAATTAGCGGCGCGCATAATCTCCATTAATCAAATCCCAGTTTCGATGCGATTTATTAAAAGGGTTATTCGCGTGCCACCGTCCACCCACCCATCCACCGCTCCGCAGCGTGCGTGCGTGCGTGCTCGAGCTTCAGGTTTTCCCTTTCGCCAAAGGGAAATTGGCGCTTTCCCGGCGTAAAAATAGCGAGCTATTTCCGCGGTTAACGATCTAAAGTCCTGGCATCGTTAGGAGAGAAACACAAGGAGAGAAAAAAAAAACGTATTAATAAGCAGAACAACTAAAATAAGAAGAAAGTTGGAGGAGAGGAGATGATGATGAACAAGATGTGGAAAAAATAACGAAAAGAAGGAGGAAATGTGACAAATTATTTCGAAGCCATGTGTCTGTCGTTGGCTCGACGCAATTGGAGACCCCTTAACAAATTGATGTACGTCTTGTAAAACTACTCTGTTTCTGTTCTTGTATATTTATTTTTTTAACTGTTTTTTTTTTGTTGTGTCTTTTCTGGTCGGTCGTAATGTTGGGAAATGTGTATTTTTACGCGTTTTTTCTCCCTCTCTCTCCACTGTAATTCGGTTTTTGAGGGTGAAAACGGAAGGAAATAATTCGGTTTTTGATGTGTGCGCTTTTGTGTCGTCGCGGGGGGCGGCGGCGGCGGCGGAGCAGGCGAGGCGTAAATAAAACGGGGGAGGACAACGGGGTTTTCGGGACGGGAACAACGCGCAGATTAATGCAAAGTTGTATCTTTGCTCCCCGATGTAAAATAACCCTTTTAAGGGGGGTTCTCGTGCGGGCGAAGTAAAACAAAGGGCCTGCGGCCGAAATCCCGGGTACGACCGCCTCCCGCCGCCCCCGCAACTGCAATCTGCTCGGAACCTACCCTTGGAAGCGGTGCAGCCAATTATACACACAGAGCCAGAGTGAGAGAGAGAGGGAGAGGTTTTCGATAGTAGTATATAACTGAACTTGACTATAAATTAAACAGGATTCCTCCCTCCCTCCCTCTCTCTTCCCACATGTATATACATATCCTTGTCTCGCACTCGCGAAGCAACGCGGCCTAGGCTGTCTTTGTCCGGCGCCACCCCCGCAGCCCTTTGAAGTCGTAATCTCAACCGCCCGCCGCAATAACTCAAGTAATTGCGAAAACACATACACACGCTCGAGCCTGAAAAATCGCCGCAATAAACCGGCACCCCGGTAATTAGCGATGGGCCGTTTATTAAGCAAGCAGGGCGGCTTCGGCTGCAACACTCAATCTAATCCCCCGCCCCCGCATCGTAGGAGTACGCTTCAAAACAAAAAACCAAAACAAAAAACAAAAACAAAAAACCTCTCAAAGAATTGTGCATTGTTTCCGTAATTATAGGTTCACACTTAATGAGACCTATTGACCTAAAACGCGAGCTGTAGGAGTGGGAATTCCGACCGTAGGTGGTTACAAATATTCCTCCAACTAAAAAATAAAAGCCCAAGCGTTTTATATAAGAAAACGAAAACACAATGAAGATGTTTCAACGAGAGAAAGAGATAGAGAGAAAAAAGGCGTAATCCTTTTTTTTTTAATTGCGATCCGTCAAGTCGTGACACACTCGACTTCATCACCGGTCGACCTCGCGTTGCGCAACGCTCCTTCACGCAAGAGAGGTCCTGCGTAGGTAGAGAGGATGGATGGTACCAGAAAAAAGAAGGAGACCATTCAATTAAAGAAGCATCGCACTTCACGCGAAGAACGAAAGCGCGCATAATTACCGAAGCAATTAGATTGTGTCCCAACGGAACGACGGGCACAAAGAAGAAACGCATTTCGTTGTATTTTTTTTTATGTACAATTCCAAAATAGGGATTGGTCTTTCTTTTCTATTGCTTTTTGGAGAGGCTTAGATGTATTATTATTATTAGATGGTTTTGTTTTCTCCTCTCCGGGTCTCCTGCAGAGATGGCATCCGCTTCGAGAAAGGATCAAATTGAAGTCGACGAAATGCGGAATTGCTTCCGCCACGTGTCGACGGACGCGATTGTCCGTTGATTTCGTAATTAATGAGCCGCGGTCATCTCATTAGCTTCTTTTCTAATCGAAGAACTTTATTGCTGAAGATATCCTTCTTTTTATTGTCATCCTCAATCAACGAATTCTTAATTTTTTTAATTACATAATTAGGGTAACTCTTTGTCATCGTCTCATTATACTTTTAAACAATTCAATTATCTAATTAGGGGAACTGACGTCATTAATCAATTGTATAAATTATATATTTTTTTGTTAAAAAGTTAAAATTTATAAAAAATAATAAAATGTATTGCAACAACAATTAACAAAAAAATAAACTCAATACAATGAAAATTATGAAATAAAAAGAAAATAAATGTAAATTTAAATAATTTTATCGTAATTTGCTTTGTACAGTCCGGATTAACTTTGAGTATTACAAAGAAACAAAATTATATAATTATAATGATATTTAAAGTGAAAAAGGACCTTCGTAAATAATTTAATATTAATTAAATCTTCTATTAGTCCGGTTTCAAATAGTGCGAAATGTTAAACAAGCTGCTTTACATATAGAAAATTATTTATTTCTTTTGATACTGTTGACAATATCAAAATAAATTAATACAATATTTGTAATCTTAATCCTCTATTAGTCCGGTTTCTAATAGTCCGAAATGAAAAATGAGTTAATTTATATATAAATAGATAAATATGTATTTCATTTAATATACAGATTATTATATTATGTAATTATTTACTTCATAGTTTAGTCCAATTTCAAACAGTTTTGGGTAACGACGAAACGAGGAATTTAGTCACCAATTAGTCCGGGATGTTACAAAAGTTGCTGTACATATTGAAAAATCTGTTTTTTTGTTGTATATTTGAGATTATTTTGTGTAAGTATTAATCGACTCATACCCGTTATGGTGTTCTACATCCTAAGTTCTCGGTTTGAGTCCCAGATACAACACAGGATTTTATAGATTCTTTCAGAGCATTTTTCAGCGCTTGATCGAGTCCATAGAGTCATAAAATAACGGTCGTCAGTTGTCAATAAACAAATGTCAGCAACAACAGATTCAGTGATTTACTGAATATCCGAATAAATAGAATGTAAGTATCGTTGCAAAAAGACACACCAAACAAAAAATGATCGAGGAACTTAATCATCAATTAGTCCGGTTTCAAATAGTCCACGAGATAAAAGAAGTAGCCGCGTATCAAGAAAATGTTGTATATTTTTTTCATACAGATATGAAGTACCTGTTTTTTTTTTGGTTGATTCAGTTAGAAATGCGGTGTTCTTAAGACACGAATGCTCAGCTCCTTTGCGAATTTCGAAAATTACGTGTCCGAAGAGTAACGCGAGTTAAATTGGCGTTGTGTGTAGTTTAACAGGTTTCGGTTGTAAGCCTGGAGAAGTAGCGAACAAAGCAGAAATAAAACAACTGGAACGAAACAGCAACGAAAAAATGAAATTCCCCATATGCCTTTATGTTGCGGTTAGTGTGTGCAGAGCGAGAGAGGAGCATGGAAAAAGGATTAAAAATGAATATAAATAGAGTAACCCGTACCAAGGCGCGTATAATAAAATATATGGAAACACGCACGAGAAGAGAGAGGAGAGCAATTAAAAACCTAACCGGAGCAACCGGAGTTTAACAATCAAGAGGTTTTCATTAACTTTTCCCTCGACCATGCATAGCACACATCTACATCCACATCCAATTATAAATTTCTGCTACATTGACCGCGAAGAGAAGGAGAGAAAGAGAGAGAGAGTGAGAGAAGGAGAGCAAAAAACTACGTACAGGACGACAACGATTTTTATTTAATAAATTCCTTATTCAATCCTTTCGTTGTTGTTGTTTTTCCAAGAGAATTCCGATCAATTTTACACAATTACTTTCGCGGCATTTCCTCCCTGCGCAAATCCTCTCCCATCTGCGCTGCACGGGATAAAGGAAATTGCCATCTTAATTCCGCGCATTCCCTTCTTCCCCCCTTCTTCTTCTTCGATGCAAATACGCGGATAATTGCCACGTGTGCAAATACTCCCGACTCTAATTTATGTACGTGTTCCTTGCATCCGCGAAACAATAAAATTCACTGCATCCTGCGGTTTCCACCCCTCAGAATATCCTCGTTAAATCTCAATCAAACACACAATCGAAATTAAAAATTTCGTATACAATCTCTTCCGTAAAAGCGCAGCAATCGGAATTTTTCAATATATCGACTTCTTTAATTAAATCCCGCCAGACATTCAGCAATTTGCTGAAACAAAAAATATGCACTGTTCTTAATTAAAAAAAGGGTCACTTCAAAAATGTTACTCGACGTTGATGTTTTTTTGGGTTGTATCTGAATACCTTCTCGTCACCGTCGTCGCGCGATTACTGCTAATTCACTTCTTCTGGATGCCAACGGAGGACGTTGGCCCATTAGAAAGTGTTGTTTTACTGTCATTATTATGGTGATCATCATCATCATCATTACTGTTGTACATTTATACGCAAACATGCCGGTATTGTTACGCTATCGTCTCGTTTCACTCCCGGTCCTCAATGAAAGTTCGAAAGTACTGTTCCTGTTGCACCGTTCACCGCTCTCGAAGTTGCAGTAATTTCCACGTGCATCTCATTAAATAATATGCGAACATTCTGTTAATTATATGGTAATTTTATAATTATCCTGTTTACCAGTTGTGTGTATTCATTATTTTATAAAATGTATTACTTATCTTGATTATACTTTAATGAAAATTTATTTGTTTATACTTCCAACAGAAATTATACATTTAATCATCAAAGTTTACATTTTTATAAACTTGTTTCATTGCTGAGTGATGATTGCTGACAATCTTTTTAGAGAAAAATACTCTTATAATATAACCATAATTAAACATTACAATTTATTTCTATTTCTCTTTGCAATTATACATTTAATCATGAAAATACACTTTATTTGTATTTTTTATAAACATATTTCTTTTGCTTTATAGTTTTGAAAGAAAATTTAGACTCCATATACAAATACAAAGGGCTACTGACCTGCAGTATATCTGCACTTTTAGGGTAATTTTATAAGAAATAATATACAAAAGGTACACTACTTAATTAGAGATTAATTAGTTAAATTAGTAAAAGTTTCTCAATTTCGATTTCCAACTAATGTACAATGATTAATTATATTTAATAAGAAAATATGAATGAATATTTTACTTTCTTTACATAATTCCATATAATTTTATAATAATTTAGTGAATAAAGTATTTTTTTTCTTGTAAAATGACATTGAAGAATTGTGACATAATAAATTTTAGTTGATAGACCTGAAATTTCAATTTATATGATAACTAAGTAGATATTAAGTAGACAAAGTGATATTAATCCTGGAAATTTTTATATCTCTTCAATTAAGGCACATTTTCGACTTACGGTCTAAAATGTTTCGCTATAACGGCAAAAACAAATCAATGTCGATAGTAAATATATGTTGCCAATCTTGCGCAAGCGCAATCTTTGATTCTTTATAAGGTTTTTCGCTTTGCGGCCAAGTTTTGTGGAATGTATCTAGGCCGTAAAGCGAGGTATGTGTATAATGTATTTATTGTTATTCAGAAGGACAGTATACCTGTCACAATGTATTTACATGGAACACTTCTAAAATGTTTAATAATTATAATAAAAACTATATTCACAGCATGTATAAATAGCAATTGGTAGACGTTTTTCAGTCTAATGTTGAGTCTTGTTAAATAATTACTAATCACTTTTCAAGAAATTGCAGTTTCAAAGCGAGTGAGCGTTTATTCATTGTTGTTTGTAGACCACCTAAATTATTAAGTTAATTGAGCACTACAAACAGCAATTGAGTAGAGATATTCAATGAAAGTATGCTATTAATACAGAATCAAGTAATTAAAGTAAACATTCATTAATTATACAATGATTCATCATAATTACGGAAACTTAAACCCAAGTAACCAAACCAACTGATCTTTCGAGTGAAATAATTTCGTTATCTCGAATTACGCCTATTTGGCATCTTAAAGACAAATCTCAAATAAATCCTTCCCTGAAAAGGAATCGACAACTCCTCGCCGTTTTACCGAAACTCCTTTCGGTTAGAGCATCTCTTGCGGTTGTCGGCGTTTCTGCGAGTAAAAGTTCCGAAACCGAACATAAATTATGGGCTTCCGAGAATTATAATTAACCGAATGAATATTTATGCTCGGAGGGAGGTTTGCTGATGTCGACGTCGGTGGTGTTGGCGAAGGAGCAGAAGGAAAAAGGAGGTGGAAGGCGCGCGCGACCGCCAGATTTCCTTTTCCGCCCGCCGAGGATATCGGATCACGCGAATACCCAATTGATTTTCCACTCAATTAGCATTCGCATTCCGTGCGATTCCGAAATAAAATTAAAACATGAAGCGAAGAAAGAGGGTTTAATACAAAGATATTGAGTGAAAGAGGACAAGAAAAAATAGAGGAATCGGATCGCTCTTGTCTTCCGTTTTGTTGGGAGATGTTGTGGAAGAGAGGATGGGAGCAGCGCAAAGGACGAAGGATCGCAAAGGTTTTGGAGCAGGCTCGTATTTTTCATTAAGGAGATTTTAATTACGCGAACTTTTGATTTACAGCCCCGCGGCGAACACAAACACATTCCCGGCGATTAATTTAAACTTTAACCGAATTGAATTAACCGCACCGCATACACAGATACATCTGTGTGTACATGCACACACGCACACAAACAGCCGTACAAACCATCCCCTCGGCCCGAAAACCGACGTTACCAGAGATCAATTTATTAATAATAAATACATTAGCCATCGAGCCGCCTCTACCGGAAAGGGAAAGAGAGAGAGAGAGAAACACAGAGAGTTGATGTATATGGAGAGAGAGAGAGAGAGAGAGAGAGATTCGGAACAAATATTAAATTTTCTGGTCCTCCCTTTAAGCGAATTTCTCTCTACATTTCAAGCCCCCCGCGCTCGAATTTATTTTCAGCTCTGCGAATTTCGCACAGAGAGAGAACTGAAAACTTTACGTATATATGTGTACCTATTAAAAGGAAAATCCTTTGAGTACTTTCCTTCCTTCTTTTTTCTTTGGTAAACATAATATTTTTTGGGGTATTTCCTCAACGACCGATAAAAATTTACATCAGTGTATCCCAAAATGTATTTTGTTCTATTTACTTATACACCCATACCTCGCTATAACGGCCCTCTTCAATTAAGGCACGTTTTCGAATTACGGCCTAAAATGTTTCGCTATAACGGCAAAAAAAAATGTTGCAAGCGCAATAATTGATTCGTACGGCTTTTCGCTTTGCGGCCAAGTTTCGTGGAACGTATCTAGGCCGCAAAGCGAAGTATGGGTGTACTTAACGTATTATTATTTCTCATTAAATAAACGAATTTAATTAAGATAATAGCGAGATTATAAAGAAACACAAATTGAAATGAAGTGAAACAAATGGAAATTATTGTTACATAATAATTCAATTGTAAGTTTGGAATTCCATTCACGTCTAATAAATAATTAATAATAAATGTAATTGAAATTAGAAAACGAGTCCTTGATGAATCCGAAACGAAATTTCTACGAAACGAATTTCATGAATGTAACGACGAAAAACTGCGATGATTTATGACCACAACAGACATTCAATAATTGCTTAGGAAGGTGAAATAAGTGAATTGAATAGTTGTCGTAAAAGTACTTTCCAAATTGATTATTATCACTTGCAAACCATTTAGTTTTCAATGAACTTAATTAGAGTAAACAATAAAAATAAAGGATAAAAATAAATCAATAATTTCGTATTTACGAAAATTATATTGTATTTTTTTTTGATTAAAAACAAAACTAATTACAATCAAAAGGAATCAATAATTTCTAAATTTATTATTATCTCCTGTAAACTAATTAGTTTTCAATAAACTTAATTACAGTAATAAATAATAAACGATAAAAGTAATACAATCAAACAAGGATTGTCTATTTTTTTATTAATATGAGATTTAAATGATTAAGAAACAGAACAGCGAAAATACAGAATTGTGACAAAACAGAATATGCCGTTTGTTGATTTCACTTTAATGTTTATTTTGATTATTGATTATAGGTTTCTCTGAAAAACTTGTTTCTTCGTCTTAATTTGTTTGTGTGTTTAATATACGTGTCTTTATGTTCTTTTTTGCCTTACCTATTTTTACTTTGTTCTGAGTTTTCAGAGAATACTGTTAAAGTACTATTTGAAATCTCGACCATGATTCTAAAATGTAACTTAACATTTTTGCTTTTACTATAGCCCATTCCACGAAACTTGGCCGCAAAGCGAAAAACCGTATAACGAATCAATTATTGCACTTGCGCAAGATGTAGATATATGGACTTCGAAAAAAGTTTATTTTGCTGTTATAGCGAAACATTTTAGGACGTAAATTGAAAACTGTCCTTAATTGAAGATGGTCGTTATAGCGAAATGCCGTATAAAGGCGGCCGTATAGCGAGGTATGGGTGTAATCCAATTACTAACAGTTTTTTACTAAGTTCTTTGCTTTGACAACTGTAAATAAAAATTCATAATTCTATATAAACCCAATAATAATAACGTAATGACTGGCCACAGGGAAAAGGTGGGGTATCTATCGAGGAGAGGAACAATTTCGGTTTTTGAATAGTGGAGGTCATTCCGAGAGTTATGGAAACAATCATAAACTCTATAGTTCATTTCAATTTAGTGATATTATAAACTATTGTAAAATGCTTGCAATTTTCGAAAAACTTGTGTAAGAACTTGTTCAAATGTAAGCCACTTTACATAGGTGATTAATTGTTATGAAAAGCTGAAAAGAAGAAAAGAAGAAGGTAAAATTGGCTGGAAGTTTGGGAAATACTGATCTGGGATAATAAGGTTTCGAAAGTAATTTTTATATTGATAAATTACGCGGTCACGCGACGTGCACATGAGGAAATTTTCTTAAGCAATCATCGGTGGTAGCGTTCCGTGTCTCCCGAAGGTAAAACCAGGTCTCCAATCGATGAACGAAAAACGCTTCGTCCCGCTGGAAGCGATTCGAAAAACCGGGGCATTATTAACTTGTTATTATTAATGCCCCCCCTTAAACAGTTCCTCTTTAGTGGCGAACGGAGACAAGAAAAAATCGAGCACGAAGAAAGGGATGGGACGAAGAGAGAAGGAAAGAGGTTTGTCGGAGGAAATCGCTTCGGTCATTAGCGTAAATCGATTGGGGCAGAAGCAAACAAAACAAAAACTCCTGATTGAACAAGTATCAACAATATTACAAGAGAAAATAACATATATATATGTATATAGAGCGCAAAAAAAAACCATCGTTGGAACGAAGCAGAGGACGGTTCAATTTCGCGAGATTGAAGCGTCTCCTCTTCTCGTTCCGCTCGAAATCTTCCTGGGATAATTAAGTTAAATTGTCCTCTCTTTTTTCGTCCGAACACTTCTTTTTGTTTGTTTTTCCCAAAAAATTTAAATCTTTTCGTTTATCCCAAAACACGACCCGACGAAAAGAAAAGTCATAATCTCGAAAGATTGAAGCAATTAACTTCGGGATTTCGAAAAATCGATCTAATAGGTTAACTGCACGTTAAGCACGTTATTATATGCTGCAAAGCCTCGGAACAACCCTGCTCCTTTCCGTTTTTTTTTATTAGTTAGTTCCACTTTATTTTACCACCGAAGCATTTCCACCGAATTTTTATTGGGGCTGCTATACACATTCGGAAGCGGCTCCGTGGTTCTCGGGGCTGCACTAAAAATGAAACGAAATGAACGTTGCGCCCCTTCGGTTCCCGGAAAAAAAAATGTGGACAGAAAAGAAAACGAGAGATAGAGAGTAAAAAAAAAGGAGCATCCATCCTCCGGATCTGAATTTATGTTAATGGTGGCCCTAATAAAGATGTCATTCTTCGGACGGAAAAATTGAACCGGGCCCGGGCTCTTCTTACACAATTCTGGAATTTATCCTTTATTTTTATCGCCGCTGCCTTCCTTCGCTTCTTCCGATAATCGAAACCCGTTTTCTTTCTCTGATCTCTTCGCCGGGTCTCGTTTCATTGGCTACACACAGAAATCCAACGATTTCCTAATGCTCCACGTTATTTTTAGTTAAGATCACAAATGAATAAAGAGACAACATATTGTATAATTGTTTTTCTGTTGTGGTATGCTAACGGTCTCAGATTTAGTATTCTCTCTCTGCTTTCTAACCAATAACAATGGTGCTAAGTATATGTAATATGATAATTAAGACGTTGTATTGAAACAATTCAATTATCATAATTACCGATTGTTCTTTCCATTGTTGTTGCATCCGACTAAAAAATGGTTGAAATCCATAACAATTTCAATATTTTCTGCTTCCTGAAGACACATTTACTATTTTCATATCAATTCGTATATTAATTAATTAGTTTCTGTAAAACTACAAGAAATAATAAATAATTTAATAAAATCTATGCAAAATATTTTATAAATAAATACATTTGTAGAGCAGAAAGTACTTGTAATTTAACAAGTACATACATTTGTAAATCTGAAACTAATTTGAATAATTTTATTTAATTAATTCTATAAATGATATTTTCAATGATTCTGTTTTAGTTAAATGGAATTTCGTAAAACTGGGAAACTTTCAGTTGCAGTTATTTCGTAACAATATCATAAAAAATGTAAGAAAAAAAGAAACATCTTTAGACATTTAGATTTTTTCTTCTATGAAATATCAAATATCAAAAAAATCTAAGAAACATCTAAAAATCTGATTTGATTTACAAATTCCACGAATAATTTGTAAATCGGAAACCATTTGTGATTAACTTAAAGAAATTGTATAAATGAATTCAATGATTATTTGTTTCGTGAAATGGTAAATTTCAGTAAAAAAACATACATACAAATCCAAGAAATCTCATTATTTCCAGAAAGTTTCAATATTTATGAAATATTGATGATTTTTTTTTCATAAATAGGAGCTTTAAATTGTGTATTTCTTATATTCGAAATTATTACAGTTAAAATTACAGATTTTACCATAAATAACTGAAATTTATAAAATATTGAAGAGAAAAATGAGAATGTTTAAATCTATTAAAAAATTCATATAAATTTACAAAATCACGATACATGGAAATTGACTTTTTACATAATTTAAACGAAGTTTGTCAAATTAATAAATTGTCTATTATATGTAATAACTTCTTCTAGATTAACGTATATTCTGAAATAAATAAACTTAAATTTGTTATTTAACAAAAATCTACAATGTCTTAACACAGTTATTGAGAATACAATAAGAAATGTCTCAAGAATTCGGGCAGAAAGACATATGCTCTATAGAATATAATTGTGTTTTCTTTCTGTGTATTTGCATTATTTTGGTTTGTATTTTTTTCATGTAGTTGTTGCAATAAATTTGATAATAATATCTTAAGAAAGTACATCAATTCAATCTTTTGTGTTATTGATTGAAATTGTATATTTTTTGTACAAATTGTTTAAACAAAAGTACTTTTTAATAATTTTCCGTGTATAAAACTATGATTTCCGGTGGCGCAGAACGCGTCGTGTTTCCCATTCTTCCGATACCATTGTTGACGTTGAATACCTAACATATTTCACGTTGCTAAATGATGGATGGTTCAGTATTTGTATGTTCACAAAAAAAAATAACGTGTAACGAGAAGAACACCTGCATCATTCGAACCATGGAAAAGCAAGGATCGCAGCCTGATTAAATCGCGAACTGTCGTTACCATTTTCCCGCAGCTTACCAATCCGGAGATCCGGACTCATCCGCTCAATTGCGCTGTTCACAAAAAAAAAGCCCGAAATCAGATTGATGCCAATGAATCTGCATTTGTTGGGATTACCCCCCTGATCCGATGGAATTGTTCACCCTCGGAACGATATAATTCGCTCGAATTTATGGTAATTCATTGACCAGGATATAAGAATTCGCCTCACGAAGGGAATGGAAAAAGAAATAGTTACACACTCGGAGATATATGTTTAAATCTTTCCACTTTGGCCCCGATAAACGGAAATATGGTTGTTATGAGGGGGAGAGGCCACAAGGGCGTTCCGCAACGGAATCTCTTCTCTCTCTTCATTAGCGCCCATTTACAGTCATCTGGTGAACGCAGCGAAGCCTGAAGAATTATGATTGACGACTTCGAAAGATTTATTTATCTGGTGGCGGATCCGTCGATGTAGGTGTTCCTCTACAGATGACGACCATAATTGGGGGGATTGCACTTTTCTTTATTCGTAACGACTTATTTCAATTTGGGGAACAGGCTTTTGGCGACGCAATTGTCTACGAAGTGCAGCAAATCGAAGAGCTCCTCGACGCAGGTTTCAGCCGTGCGAGACTTGGACTTCACCCTCTCATTGCATTCCTGGTACTTATCTTCCAAATCCTGACGCTGCCGACGACACCTCTCGCGCAGCGTATCCATCGGATCAACCAAATCCTCCTCCTCCTCCACCACCTGATGATGCTGCTGCTGCTGTTGATGTTCGTGATCAGGCTCACAATCACGCTCTTCGTGATGATGACCTTCCGAATGTCCATGCTCATGATGATCTTCAGAAGCTCTGACCCTCGGCAGAAAAGCGAACAACTTTGCGAACATCGCTGAAAAGAAGACTCGAAACGGTCTTTTAATTATGTCATTAATCGGGGACCGGTTCTTCTTTTATACGAGAAACACCTTAAAATTACTTAATTCAATTAAGGTATAAAGTATGCAGACGAACGGAATCAATTAAATCGCAAAACTGATAAAGTATTTTCTTATGTCAGTGCGACAGCTCGTTAATTAGTGAATTACGCAACGAAAACAAAAACAAAAACAGCGCACGACCGTTTAATAGTGCAATTACATAATCAATTCCACCGAAAATCTCCACTGCCCAACCTCAATAATCGTTTAGTTATATAAAAAAAACCTCACCTCAATTAAATTAATTTGCTCTGCTTCAAAATAATTTATTGCAAACCTCTGACAACTATTAAGTCTTAAACAAACAATTAACCATGACAACATTATAACTTTTCAAAATGAATTATTACGAAATTATTCTTTGTTTTTTAACATAAAAATGTGTAGAAAGTAATGAAAAGTAAATTATATTCAAATATAATACTCTTTATAAAAAATTGAGTCTTACAATGTTATGCAAATTGAAGTGAAACTCACTCATTAAAGTGTTTGTAATAGTGGTGAGGTTTGCTATTTCTTAAGAAATTACCTGTATAATTAAAGTAAAAGATTTTTAGTACAATAAACCGCACCCAAATGTTTGATATTTTGGTCTAATATTTTCAGATCTTATAATTTCAGCATGATTTGAAAAATATGTTAATCTGAGAAAATTTTGCATTTATTGGAAATTTTTGTATTTATTTATCACTTATTCTATTGACAAAATTTATTGCAAACCTCTGACAACTATTAAGTCTCAAACAAACAATTAACCATAGCAAGATTATAACTTTTCAAAATGAATTATTACGAAATTATTCTTTGTTTTTTAACATAAAAATGTGTAGAAAGTAATGAATAGTAAATTATATTCAAATACAATACTCTTTATAAATTATTGAGTCTCACAATGTTATGCAAATTGAAGTGAAACTCACTCATTAAAATCTTTGTAATAGTGGTGAGGTTTGCTATTTCTTAAGAAATTACTTGTATAATTAAAGTAAAAGATTTTTGGTACAATAAACTGCACCCAAATGTTTGATATTTTGGTCTAATATTTTCAGATCTTATAATTTGATTTGAAAAACATGTTAATCTGAGAAAATTTTGCATTTATTGGAAAGCTTTGTATTTATTTATAACTTATTCTATTGACAAATTTAGCTAAACTTTGCAATTATTTTAAATAATTTCATTTACTTCATTGCAAATCACTTTTCAAAATGCAATATTACATGCTTTACGTCATCAACCTTTACATCTTTTACATATAACTCCAAAGAAAGTAGTAATAAAGAAAATTAGTTTCAAGAAAATATCTTTTATGAGGCGGAAAGACTGCGGTAAATAGCCCTTTGTATTTAGAATACAATACATTTAGTTCATTATTCTTATGACTTTTTTGGAATTAATTGAAAACGTAAAGTTTATGTGTAAATAAAGGTGAAACTCACCTCAGTGAATTCATCTTTTACTGCTTCAAATTATGTTTTTCCAATAAGAACTATGTTTATATTTATCATTAAAACACAAGCAAAAAAGGCAATCAAATAACTTTTGAAAATAGAATGTTACCTAAGTTATGTTATATTATTTTTCGTTTTTTTTTACAAAAAAAATAAATAAAGTAGAATAACCTAAATTGTACTTTAAATTCACTAATTTTCATGACTGAAAGTTGTAAAAATATAAACTTTAATTTTAAATATTTTTTTAAATTTATAATAACTCTTGAAAATAACGTAGGTTATGTAATCAAGTCATGTTTTTACATTCAAATAATACGTATAAGGTATTAAACAGTAAACCTTGTTTTAATAGAATACTTATTAGGATTAAAAAGAGTTGTAAAAAATGAAGTTAATACGTGTAAAACTCACTTCTCTTAAATTAATATCTTCTATTTCAAATTAATTTATTGTGAACCACTGACAACCAATAAATTAACCAACTAAAACAATCAATTAATCATAGCAACCTAATAAATTTTCATTACATTTCAATACATTATGTCAGTTCCCTTGTTTTTTATATGTAAATGTAAAGAAAGTAGTAAACAATTAACGTAATTTAAAACAATACTTCTTATGTATAATGAATGTAAAAAGTAAAGTTTTGTACATAAATAAAAGTGAAACTCACCTGAATTAAATAAATTTCTTCTACTTCAACTTAAATTACTGTGGACCACTGACAACTGTTAATTATCAAACAAACAATTAACCATAGCAACCAAATAAATTTTCAAATAGGAACTTTGCACAATTATCATTTGTTTCTTCTATTGAATAAATTTAAAGAAAGTATGTTTTGTTGAAATATAATATTTTTTATAAATTAATGTGTAATTAAAAGTGAAACTGACCTCAATTAAAATAATTTATTTCTACGTCAAATGAATTTATTGCGAACCACCGACAACTAAAACCATAGCAACCAAATGGCTTTTTCCGAAAGGAACTTTACATACATTATGTTGGTCTCCTTTTTTTCTCTCTCTATATATTTCTCCATTCGTCCGCTTGGGGCCCCAGCGGTATATTTATTTTAGACTTATGGGGTTAGATAAAAGGGGTTGTAATCTACATTAAATCCCATTCGCTTTATCTGATCTACAAATAATCCCTTTGAGTGTTCGAACTGGAGCTGAAAAAAAAACAACATATATATGTATGCGGAGGAGCAGAAACGCATAATATATTAGAACATCCACTGATTAGCCTAGTAAAATATTTACATTCCTAATTCATAGTTGTCAAAAGTACTTATTTATGATGCGTTAAAATTATGTTAAGTTTCTAACATCCAGTAGATATTTTTCTATTCTTTATTTAAGGTGCTCTACAAATGTTACATTCTATATGCGTAATAAAATAAGTGTGCTCTTCTCACAATGGATTGGAAAATTGTGAGGAATGTTTATTGGAGCTACTGGTGTGAAAAATCCGTTCTGTTTGCAGTGTGACAAATGTTTTCGGTAGGAAGATTGCGCTTCAATAAGGCCATAAAATTTCACAATAAATTGGCTTAAAGGGCGTCCGGGGATTTTTACAAACGCTGCAATATTATTTCAGCTTTCTAATTTATGGATGGAACGCGCGCCCTTAAATCTAGGGCAACCATCTTCCCACCTCCCCCGAAACCGGAACGGGATGACCGAACGCAATTTTTGGCGTGAAATCTTTTCTCTACGGTGGACGCACGACAAGTGTGCCTTCGATAATTGGATGGAACCAATCCAAGGGATGCTCAGACCATTAGTCTTCTTCCCATTAACGATGGATTCCTCGAATCCACCCAAAAAATCCTTCGTTTAGAGAAGGAACTCAATACCATCGACCTTGCTCTAAATGAAGGATTTTTGTGGGTCAGTAACGGTTCCGCAGTTAACTTATACTAACAATACATCATCGTCTTCCTGTATCTTGGAAAATCGTCAATGCTAACAAATACTGTTCTACTTTTACAAATTACGTATCCCTTTTATTAAAGTGCTGGTAATTGGTTCTGCCAATGTCCCCAACTGTTTGAAACCGTACTAATCAAGGATAGTTTCTTTGGAATAACAATACTTCAACCTCTTACTGTATATTGTAAACCCATCAATACATTTCCACTTTTAAGAAATAATTTTACAATATATTATATATTAGTAATAGTAATTGGTCCCGGACTGTTGGAAACCGGACTAATCAATGACTATTAACTTATAACATCAATACATCATCTTCTTTTTGAATATTGGAAAATCAACAATGCAAACATTTGTTTTCTAGTTTTACAAAGAAAGTATCCCTTTCATAAAAGTGCTGATGATTGGTTCCGCCAATATGTCATACTGTTTGAAACCGGACTAATTAAGGACAGTTTACTTAGAATTACAATACATCAAGTTCATACTGCATGGAAACTCATTAGTAGAAAGAAATCCATTTCCACTTTTAGGAAATAATCGTTTTACAGTTTATGCACCAATAGTTCAGTATAAATCCGGACTAATCAAGGATTATCAACTTATAATAACAATACCTCTTCGTGCATGATCAGTAATGCAACATTTTTGGCTACTTTTACAAATTAAGTATCCCTTCTACAAAAATGCTGAAAATTGGTTTCACCACTATCCTAGACTTTTTGGAACCGGATTAATCGAGGTTTTTCACTAAAGTATACAAATTTATTACATGAAAAGAGACTTTTATTTTTACTGTTTATACAGAATTATCTAAGCACTAATTTTTTGCTAAATTAAATTCTTACTTTATGCATGTAGTGAATCCGGACTATGCGAGGTATTACTATAATTTCTTATTACAGTAATCTATCTTACAAACACATTGATTTAAAGTGGTAGATTTTGATGAAGTGTTGAAGAATGTATCCAGCAACCAGTGTAGAAGCTGTTGTGATGTTTATCTTGAATTACCAAATATTGACTTAAGGCTGAACTAGTTACAATATTTGTTCCTAGTAAACGCTACTGTATTAATATAGATTATTAACTTAATTCGAATCTTTATTAGTTATTGAAATGTTGAAATTTATTTACTTCTAAAAAACTTTTATTAATTAATGAAGTATTACGTCTTCCTTTTCAAATTACATCAGTTCATTAATTTCAAATGAAGATATCTCCATTAAGATCATTACTTCTTTGAGTTACAAAGACATTAGACTTCTAATCTTATGACAAGATTAATTGCTACTAAATTTCACAAATTTTCTTCAACTTTCTTAAAATTTGTTATACAAAGTTAGAAAAGCATTTTCTGAGTTTCTTTTTAAATTTATTTAATATATTTTACATAACTTTTCGCCAATTGCTTTATTACTACTGCTTCTACGTTCAAAGATCTTCTATTTGTATATGAATTATGCAGGTTTCAATAGGAAAAGATTCATGTAAATGCATGAAAAGAAAGTTCCTTTGGAGATCTAAGGTAACATTTATTTCAGTAAAGGGAATCCCGTTGAATGCGCTCGAAATTACGCGAAATAATACGAATCTTCATGCTAAAAACTAATCGAATTTGGAACCAGAAAATGGGGAGAGAGGAAACGGAAGCAGCTTTACAGTCGTAACTTGAAAAGGGTTGCACGTACTTTAGGAGCCCAGCGATTATCTCAAAGCAGAATCGCCTTCCTTCCTCTGCCTTCTCTCTCTCACTCTCTTTCGCACATTATTCTCAAACACTATCCTTCTCTCTCTCTGTCGTGTGCACTTTCTCCTTCTCTTTCTTTCCCAGCCCGCCACGTTTTCTGACTTTCCCCTGCAACGAGCTGCAAAAGGGTTAAATATTATTTTTACACGCTCCGCGCAAATTGCAAATTTCTCACTGAACGTCCATTAATTACTCACTCGTTCGTTCCACCCTTACTACTATATGTATACACACACATATATAGAGCCCTTTTCGGTTTTTGCACAAGGGGTGGGAATGAGGCAAAGTTTATTTTTCATTTGCACGCAGCTTTGTCCGAATCGAAATGGAATACACATCAAGTTTCCCTCGATGGAAAAACACATATAACTTAACAAAATAAACAAGTCGCAAAATTTATTTTCGCCAAAAACAACACCGATGACCGTAATGTGAATGGAGAAATGTTACCGTTCCTTCAGCAAAGACCACCCTTGGATTATCCGGAATTGTTAATTGTTGCAGACCTTTCCACCAAAAAAAAAAATGAGTCACCGTGTCGACCCGTTTATTGGGCTAACAAATCAGTTCGAAAGGAAATCGTAGTCGCTTTCCTTTTTTTTCTTCTTCGTCTTCCTTCCTTCTTTTCTTACGTTTTTGCCCCCCATTCAATCTTTCCACAAAAGACCACACGAAAATAAAAACGCATTCCTCGTGTGATTCATCCGTCCGGAATTCTCGTTTCTCCACTAATTGTAATTAATTTTTCGACGTCCCTCGAAATGTAATCAACACCCACCGCCGAAAAGGAAATTGTAAATTGTAACGAATTAATGAGATTATTTTTAGTTTTTGCTTTAGAAAAATGAAACTCATTAATTGTTGGAGTCGGTCAGGTAGCTGCGCCCTCATTACAACTTTGCAGCGATTTCGCCAAGGATCTCGACTACGTTTTTCATATTAATGTTTGTTAAAGTCGTTACGAGCAGAGCGACAGTTACAAAGTCGCGTATGAACGTAAGAGAACCGGAAATAATTATTACGCCTTTTCTCCATCTACATTTTTCGTTCCCCATTAAAACGTTATAGTTACTAATAACACTTCTTTCGTTCGTTCATTCTGTTGCTCTCCTTCGTTTAACCCAGAAACCCACGTCCGCTCTGATCTTTCAAACATCTATGAATTAACTTCATTTTTTTGTCATCCAGTTTCCAAACATTTAAAATTTTATTTTCATCTTTGAATACAGATTTCTAGACTTATTATTAAGTAAATACAAATGTCTACTTTAACAACAGGATCGTATTAAGGTTTTCATGATCATCAATTGGTTATTTGTCAACTAAAGCAAAAGGGAAAAGAACATTTAGATCATAAAATTATAGTTTCATTATAGTTTATATCAACCTTCTTTCCATTTTTTAGGTCATCAATTAAAAATATTTGATTACTCTGCTTAGAATCCCATAGTTTCAAAAAGCGCCTTGCTAACAATAGTACTTTGGGCTTAATATGAGAGATTGGCGGGCCACATGCGGCCCGCGGGCCACACCATGAGTATAGCTGATTTAAATGAGAATCAAACTTTAGACACGTTTATATACACAACTGAGGAATTGTACTGATACTTAATACTAAATGTTAACAAATATTTAAAGACATCTTTCTTTCTCAAAAACTGTCTCTACTTGCTTTTGGAATTGACATCAAATTATGAACGTAGACGTTCAGAGTTCGGGTAATGAATAGCGGTTTGAAGCGGTAATTAGAGGTGTTTAGTAAATTAACACTTTGTCGGTTCGGCCGGGAAGTTTGTGTGTCGGGGCTTAAAATATAAATGCATCCCGGGTGCAAGGGTCGCCGTTTATCGTCGATTAATTTTAAGCCCTTCCGCCTGCCGGACATCGATCCGGCGTCGCGACGCTCCGAACCGCTAATCCGGGATTCCTGTGAAAATCAAGAGCACCATTATTTATTTGTATATTTTTCGGTTCGGTCGCATTAGAGGTGATTAGGCGATGATTGATGGACGCGATTCGTTCCCGTTTCTGGATCGCTCGTTGCGCAACGCGACCATTTCCAAACGCGATCGCAAACAATGGACACAATTCGCTCTCGTTGCGCAACTTAACTCTTTTAAATAGAAACGCGTTGGGGACATTGAAAAAAAAAGCATAAAAGGTTATTATAGGGGAAAAAATGTGTATTGAACAATGAAATACAGCAATATCTGAAAATGGAATTTAACGACCATAAGATTAAATTAAATTGTACAAAAAATGTGATTAGCTTTAAAAATTTCTTAGCATAACAATCTATTGAAAGTTATTCCGGGTTAGTTGCTCAAGTACCATTAATGTTGCTTAACATTCATAAGCAATAAAGCAAATATCTCAAGTCTGACATTACTGAAAAAGCATGTTTTTGTAGTTTTAGATTAAAATTATCAGCTTCCGCTTTTACTTTTTGCAAGGTTGCTTCCTCTTTTACTCATTCTCAGAATAATTTCAACCTTTCCATTCTATTTTCTACCGACTTTACCTGAATTTTAAAATGTAGTAGCTCTAAAATCAGTAAATAGTATGACTAGACTAAAAATATATGTCAGCTTCTGGTACATTTTTTGCATTTGCATTTGTACACCCTTTGTATTATATTTGAAAACCATTATGGAACATGAATTCAACTCTAAAATGCATTAAATAATTTCTCTCATATTTTCTAGAATGTAAATACATTTCAAATGCAGCAAATTAATATACACAAAAAAATATGTTATAAAATATTGGATTTGAATTGGAATAGAGAAATTGTGTAAGAAAATGATAAACTGTTATACAAATAACTGAAAAACAAGTAATTGTCTAATTCAATTATTACGACTATCAATTATGAAGATTAGACAGAAATAATGATATTAAAAGCTTTGTAAGATTCCAAGAAATTGTAGATTTCATGAGAATTTTGTAATTACATTGTAAATATGTTAAACTTTATAATTTTCGAAAATATTTTGCTTTAATGTATATTTAAATTATACTTTTCAAGATATTGCAATTATTGTATTCCTCTAAAGATGCTTCCAAATGAGATAAAATATATTAAAATCTATAACTAATATCAAAAATTTCATAACATATTATTCAAATTATATTGAATTTTATCCAGATACTGTTTGAAATAACATGAATGAGTTTCTTGTTTTATGAAAAAGCAATTCCATGCAATGTTTTCAAATTAGATACGTATAATATTAGTAATTGGTTTAGAAACAACATGGCCTTGACAAGCTACTTGACCAAAACTTATGAAAACGATGATTTCCGAACTTTTCTGTTTAAAAAAAAAACAAATAAATGAAATTACACTGAATTTAATCCGACACAGTTTAAATTAAATTGAATGAGTTTGTCGAAAATTAATTCTACATTTGGGAAATAACATTTTATTTAATAAATAGTTACAAAATATTTATGAATTGTTGCTTTTCACAACTATTTTACAACTATTGTGAAATAATTAAAGACATTTGAAATTTTAAACTGTTTTATTAATTAAAGTTATACTAAAGGTAAACTTTGATTAAAATGAAAGCAAATATTCAAGATTTATGATTGTTTCGTATATTTTATACAAAGTCACATCAATACTTTTACATTATTATATAATACATGAATTATACGCAAATTATATATAATATTTTGAAATTTTTAGCTGATCTTGTCAAAGTTATATGAAAATTGTGTCGGATTTTGTCCCGACTTCGTTTCACTTGACATGGGTGACTGAAATGAATGTAGGTTCGCTAATTTGAGTTTAATTAAAATGTAATTTCAATGCGTGTCAAAGAAAGAAAGAGAGAGATCACATCGAGTGGAAGAGAAGACGACAAAAATTGTGCTCGAAAAGCAGACCAACCGGTCTCCAAAAAAAGAACTAAATAGACGGCATTCTTGGATCTAATCATATATAATAAGCTTCTTTTTCCTGTCTTCGTAGCGCGGATCGGAGAGCAGGAAAAAGAACTGGATCGCATTATTCAAATTTCGATTTCCAGATACGTATATTATATGTGTTCGTGTCGTTTATATAACATATACGTATGCATAGAGTCGTATACGTAGGATCTCCTAATTACGTCTGTCGTTGATGGCAAAACTAATTGGTATTCGTTCGTGTATCTTCGGCCGTGGAGCGATGAAGGAAAAACCGAAAGTTATGGAATTCCTTTATGAAAAGTCGCTTTAAGGAAATAAACATTTCCAATTTGGATTTATTTTCGTTTCGCGATGTATCGCGAAGGAATCTATTATGAATTCCCAACGGGCAGATCCCACTCCGAGATTCGTCTCTCTTTCTCTCCGTATTTCCATCCCATTCGCGCGCATCTGCAGAGCCTACTCTTTCATTGTTGTTATTCCTTTCAGTTTTCGTCCCTTTTTTTTGTCCTTCGTCCTGCGCTCGCTGTTCGCGTTTTGCTCCTTTTCGACTTTGTTTTTCGAGACGGGCGCGGAAAAAATGAAACACACATACTCTATCTATAGAAGCGCACTTTGATATATCATATAGCGTTTTATTGCCCATTGTTCGGCTCCTCTTATTTCGCTGCGAAACATTAACTATATCATAACACACGTTCTG
>JAFMTC010000076.1:1287002-1321529 GCA_018845635.1 Nicrophorus orbicollis | reverse complement strand
TTCAAAACTTTAATCTTTTTAGCAAAAACTAAAAAAAATGTTCAGAGCACCGAAAAATAGGACTTATCTCTTCTGTGTCTCCAAGCAAACTTTTAACACGTAATTGTTTTTAAGAAAAAAACTTCACATAAAATTAGACTTGACAAGTACTTTCTATAAATACTTTAGAAAAATGAACATTTCCGATATTTCCTCTATTCTAAAAAGTAATTACAAACAATGTTTTCATATTGGATAGGAGTGATATGTTTAAAAATACCTTAACATTGGACTTGAAAAGTAGCTTATCCAAACACAAATGAAAGCGATTACTTCTGAAATACTATTTACAAATAAAGTTTTCATATTAATTGCTACAAAAAAAAACTTGACGTTGGACTTGACAAGTACAAATATTTACGAAAATTTTTACATTTGCACTTTGTTGTATGTTATAAATTAATTCCTAGCAATTATATAAGAGTAATACCAAATAATTTGAAATGCTTACTTCACATGACGTAAGACTTGTCAAGTACATTATATTAATACTTATGAAAAATGATCATTTTCGAAGTTTTCTTTGTTGTAAAATATATTTTCCTATAAGAATAATGTGTAATTGTTTTAAATCCAACTATACTTAGTTAGTACTACTTTCCAAGTACCTTGTGTATAAATAATCTATACTTATCACGCACTTCGCACATTCCTCACACGATTATTGACAACTACTTAACAAGTTACTTATAAAGTATTGTATGTTAATTGACTTAAAGTATACTTAGCAAACGATAATTAGTGATTACAAACAATCCTAACATATAAGATAAGTAAAAAATATTACTGTTTTAAAGCCAACTATTTACTTTTAGTGAATATTACAAAAAAAATGGAAGTTAACAAAATACTTGCCAAGTATCGTGGAGTAAATATTAATAGAAATATACTATTTTTACAATACAAAGTAGTTAATTAAATAAATGTCAAATATTGTATTTATTTATCGTATAGTTTATAAATGGCAACTCCAACTATTTACATTTACTGAATATTATAAAAATATATAGAAGTAAACAAAATACTTGCCAAGTATCGTGGAGTAAATATTAATAGAAATATACCATTTTTAAAATACAAAGCAATTAAATGTCAAATATCGTATTTCTTTGTCGTATAGTTCAGAAATAGTAATTGAATTGAAACGTTTACATGTAAATCATTATATGTAAAAATATCTGTAATAATTACACAAAATTAGGTGGTGTTAAATCTTTAATGACAGCTGTCAAACATATAAGTTGAAATTAGCTTTACCAATCTCTTATTTCAATTATTTCCAGTTTTGTTTATAAACTATTACAAAAACATGGATTCTATTGAAAAATATCGTTAAGTAGAATTGTCTGTTTAAATAACAATATAATAAACTACTACAAATTAAATTACTTGTATTACTTCTTTAAAAGCTAATATGCAAACAAAATGTATAACATTTAACAGAAGTCTATTACAAAATAACTCGACAGCTATAAAAGCTATAAATTGTCTAAATTTATTCTCAAAATTAAATGGATTAAGAATGTTAAGAATTTATTGCTTTGCATTGATGACTTTATTCGACTAAAAATTTTTTGAGCTTTTTTTTACAAACTTGATGCTGATTTATGTAATTATTCAAACGTAATAATGAATATTTAAATTAGCGCTTTTTACGATTTTCGAGACTTCTTCTTCTTCTTCAAAAAAAAACAAGTAGAGAATAATAAAATTTTACCGTGCGCGGTTTTATATGTGAGCTTAACCCGGACAGAAATGCAGATTTTCGAAAGGATTAACGCAAAGTGGTTTACACGTTGTGTGTGGATGAAGTCGTCAACATGAATTTTCGATCGGTTCCATGGAACTCCATCCCGCATATTTTCCGTATACATTCATTTAATTCCCTCGTAGCTTCTTCGTTTCGTTTCATTTTTTTGTCCTTCCCTCCTTCGGTTGTCGCGATTAACATTCGGTTTGCATCCAAATGAAATGTGTTTGAATTTTAAAACGGAGTGCAGCAGGAATTTACGAGCAACGAGCCCACAGAGAACGCACATATGTGAATTAGTAATCAAACGGCATCAGCGGTTTGTTTGTGTGTGCGTACGTTCGAGGAGAACATCTTACTTAGTCCGTGGGGTTTTGTTCGGTCGCGTTTTTGGAATTAAGAAATCGAGCCTAGGGGTGATCATCATCTGCGGGCATTTCTTTCTCCAGTTCCTTTTTTGGGGGACTCTCCTCTCGTCGAGGGCTGATGCGGCGGTTGGCGAAGCCAAAGGCGGCGAAGAAGAAGATGATGATGAAGAAGGAGTAGAAGGAACGGCGGTGGTTGGTGGAGGAGGAGGTGGAGAGAAGACGAAGAAGAAGAAACCGGGCGCGCAGTTAAATTGAAATTCAAGCCGACGAGTCCACGTCGCCACGTCAATAATAATAATAATAAATAATTATTGGCGATCGAGTTGTTGTTGTTGTTCTTCTTCGTCCTCTTATTCTTCTTCATCTTCATCTTATTCATGCAGCAGCAGCAGTCGGTAGTCGCCTGGCCGGCGGTTAAATGACCTTAGAACTAGTTTGGAATGAGATCTTTCTCTTGCTCTTTCTCCCCTTCGCTCGCATGCTGCACTCGTACACTCCAAGCCTCGACCACGTCCAGAAGGAAGCCGAGACGTGGGACGGTCATTAGACCAATGAATATGACAAAACGCAAATCGCATAAGTCAGTCATCCTGAACGTGGGTCTGAAGTTGAGCTGCATTGGTCATTACAAAGAGGAATAGGAGAATTATATGCATCGGTTCTTTCCAACTCACCAAAAATGGAAGTACATTACTTAACTCTTATCAGCTATCGAACTTAATGTTTCTACATATGTGCGAAGACAACATTTAAACAGAGACATCATGAAATCAACAATACACATGATATACATTGCTTAACTTATTGCTTTAGTTTCCTATTTATAACTTTAATAGAATGCATCATTAATCCAGGTAATACAACTTTCATATAATTAAAAAAAAAACAAGAATGAAATACGTTGCTTTACCTCATTAACATTTATAAAAAAATATCTCAAATCACCAATTCAAGTAATATATGTGATAAATATTGCTTAACTTTAAAATTTAAAAAAATTAACAAAGGCACAAATCATCAAACCAAGAAATACTCGTCACAAACGACCAAGAAATACTCGTCAATTCATCCAATTCAAGTTAAACAAAAAATATGCATTGCTTAACTTTGATAATATATAAAAAGAAAAGCTCAAATCACCACTTCAAGTAATATGCTTGACATACGTTGCTAAACCTTGACATCATTAATAAATCAACAATCCAAGCAATATATGTGACATGCGTTTCATAACTTCGATATAAATCAATAATTACACAAATCACCAATTCAAGTATTATAGGAGTCATTCGTTGTTTAGCTCCATCTTAACTTAACCAAAAATCAATCAAATATAATACAAGACATGCATTACATCCATACCTCGCTATACGGCCGCTCTTTATACGGCATTTCGCTATAACGGCCCTCTTCAATTAAGGCACGTTTTCGATTCGAAATATTTCTCAATAACGGCAAAAGAAACTTTTTTTCCATGTCGATATATCTACACGTTGCCAATCTTGCGCAAGCGCAATACCTGATTCGTTATACGGCTTTTCGCTTTGCGGCCAAGTTTCGTGTAACGTATCTAGGCCGTAAACCGAGGTGTACTTCCTTTTTTTGTACGTTTCTTCCAGACTTATATAAATTTATGAAATATAGGTTTTAAATATTGTAGCTAAATATCATCATAATAATTAAAAAGCTTCAAGATTAGTCAAATTTGTTAAATTATAATTTGTTTCATTGATAAATTAAGAAACGAAAAAAAATCAATAGTAATTATTGTATTCTTAAAAGAATTATAGATGAGTTTTAATGATTGCATATAGATTTTAGTAAAAAAAATAAATTTTCTTTGAAGCACATTCTTGTTCTATTGTAAAATGTTGTAATAAATTAAGTTGATGCAAGAAAATATAAACAAATTTATTAATATTTATTAATGGTTGTACTTTTCTTATGATCTACATCTGTTGTGTAGATTGTTATACATGATTTTTAGAATTTCTTGAACAAATTTAGTAAAGAAAAAACAAATATATTAAACAAAAAACATAATATTGTTATAAGTTAAAAAAAAATGAAACTTAAGTTTACAACGACACAAACATTGTTATTGTATTGTTGCAATTAGTTGATATAAACTTTGTCTTTAAAAATATCAATAACTATATACATATTGTAATAATTTACTTTAATAAGTATGATTACAATTATTGTATTATTGTACAAAACACAAATCCAAATAATATACGCAACAGGAGTTGAACAAATTAGGTATTTCTTGTAAACACTTTATTTTAAAATTAATCCTAAAGTTAAATATGTTACTAAGTCATAATGAAATAATTGCCATTAAGTTGATGACGTTTAGCAAACATCAGTTAAGAAACACTGGTAGAAGATGTTTTGATGTGAAGATGCATCGCATGTGTGTGCACGACTTAAATGTAGGCGCGCGCCTCGGTACGTCGATACACCGAGTCGAAACCAAACATATTAGCATACCAATCTGGAAATTATACATTTCACAACGGCAATTCCATCCGCATTTCGGAGGTATATACCTATCCTTCGATCTGGATCACGGCACGCACCTCGGATCCGTCAATGGAAGCGAGAATCCCGACACCTCCGAGTCCATCGAGTGTACTCAAAAAAAGTCCAGCCTTAATGGCACGAAAGAATCAGAAGGAGATAGCCACACAGAAAAGAAACCCGAACAAAACTTATTTTGTACGTTCAGACGCAAATTAAAAACATTACAAATTATATGTGTAAGAGAGAAAGAGAGATATAGAACTTTCCGGCGTTTCCTCAATTTAATAAAGTTGCAATTATCCTCTCTCCGCATCAAAAAGAAATAAACTGTGGAACACGCAACGAAAATAAATAAGTCGTGTGCTCGCCGTTGCTTCTGCTTCTGCTGCTTCTGCTGTTGACTCGTGTATGAGAGTGGTCATGAAGAGCCAATTAATAGTAACTTTTACGAGTCGCTACTGCCTCCTCTAATGCAGCTCCGACGAAAAGACCGATTTATCGAGAAGAAAAACTAATTATTAATTACGAAATCGTCGTCGCTAAGCTAATTAAGTTCCGAATATCTGCTGCTGCATCCTCCTACTCCTACAGAGGCAATAAACTCCGAGATTAATCTACCACGAAAATCTTCGAAAACGCAATTATTTATGAGTGTACGTACTCGAAACGTGTGTATAAATATCGTGAAGGTTACGCAACGGTTTTCGAAATCAATTACCGAGAATTTAATGAAGACCGGATATGTACCATCTCCTTTCACGGTTCTACCATTCGAATACATCGTTTTTCCTCAATTGCATACGTTTATTATGATATAGACTCAATTTATATGACTTCAATTAAGATACAAAGAAAAATACACAAAAAATAATTAAATAAATTCTAGTAAAAGTACAACAACAAAATCATAAATTTTGTGGAAACGAACAAACATATTCTATTACGTAAAATGAACTTTTCGTTGAAGAGATATACATTTATTGTAAAACCTAATTAAATTTTAATTAACAAAATAAATTCCAAGTTTCTCCTTTTTATTCTTTCTTTTTATTTTCAACATTTTCATCCCTTTTATTTAATAGATATTGATAATTTTGATTAATTAGAAAACGTAAATCAATGTTAACTAGCAAAAAGTAAGTTACAAATTGTAAATTTCACTTACTGTTTTCATTTATTTGCACTTGATTTTTCAATAATTTCTGAAAATTTTCTAAAAAATCGTAAAAACTATTTCATTCCCCACTTTATATAAATTAATTACAAAACCCATTGAACTGTAATAAGTAAAGAGTAAGTAAGAAACATATATACATTCAGATTAAGTTTTATATCGTTTTATTGGAATTTGCTTTGAAAATCGTTTTAAACTTAAATATCCAAAAATGAAATTGGAACAAAGATTCCCAAAACTACTATTTTTTTGAGTAATTATAAAACACAATTAAATGTAATATATAAAAAGTAAGAAAAACATCATTATTTGGATTAGAAAATAAAGTATTTTTGTTATAAATTTCGTTAAATTTGCTACGAAAAAACATATATACATCCATACCTCGCTATACAGCCGCTCTTTATACGGCTTTTCGCTATAACGGCCCTCTTCAATTACGGCACTTTTTCGATTTACGGACTAAAATGTTTCTCTATTGTCAATCTTGCGCAAGCGCAATAATTGATTCATTATACGGCTTTTCGCTTTGCGGCCAAGTTTCCTGGAACGTATCTAGACCGTAAAGCGAGGTATGGGTGTATTCTAAAAAGAAAATAAATCAGAAGTTCACAAAACAACTATTATTTTATTAATTACTAAACCTAATTAAATGTAATATGTAAAAAATAAGAAAATTATAATAATAGGTATTACTAAATAATATATTTTTGTATCAATTTCATGGAATTTGCTTTAAACAACGTTTTAAACTCAAATATTCAAAAACTAAAATAGATCAGAGATTATTGAAACATCTACTTTTTAATTAATTACAAAGAATAATTAAATATAACATGTTAAAGGAATAGAAAACATTTTGAATCATTTTCTTGGAATTTGCATATAAATATACAAAAACAAAACTAATATAATAAATTGTGATTCGCAAATAATGAATAAGTAACGTTACGTCATTAAGAGTCCATTAATTTAATGAAGACCGGATAGTTATAATTTGAATTCACAGTTCTGCAATCGGAATGTGTCTTTTCCTCAATTGCATCAATTTATTACAACTTTCTTGCTGTTGATTTATACAAGTTCAATTTAAAGTCTCCGGAATTCAGAAAATACGTATACTTAATTAAAACTCTGTTTTTATTTCTGTAATCAAAATTAATGAATTTAATTAATCTACAAATATGATAAGTAATTAAAAATAAACATCATTGTTACTAGGAAACTGTTGTTTAGATACTGAAAATATTATTAATTTACTATTTTTTTATGAACATTTGTATGTATTGTATTATATGGATTATTTTATACAAAAATCTAATTCAATACTACTTATTACAATACCATTTATTATTTAAGATTAATTATGATATTTCAGTCTATTTCAGCTCAAAATCCAATTTAATTTGATATAAATCAATATTAGATTAAGATTATGTAAACGTTTATAATAAACCGATTTTTTGTCACATCTCACAAAATAATCCATAATAATTGAATACGGAAATCCATGTTACAATTTTTCTTTAATAAAATAACGAATTATTATTTCTTCCTTTAAAACTAATTAAGTTTCTTGTATTTTTTCATCTTGAAATGCATAAAACTGGAATTACTAAATACACAAAGAGAAGATTTATTTCTTAGACTTCCTTTAGCAGCTGATGATCTAACATCCACTTGTATTTTCATTCACAGATCTCTTCTAATATTTTGACTTCCCTCCAGACCATTTATAACCTTCACACTCATTGACCCAATGCAAACCATATGCCGTTACCATATTTCACACATGGAACACATTGAGCTTCTCCGTCTAATATATATTTTATGTTCATTCTTTTTTACAATTTCAACATAGAATTGCTGAGTTCACTCCTTTAAAAATATATTAAACCAAAGATTGTGGTGCGGCAGTTATTTGATTTTATTATAATTTATGAAAGTTCAGCCGAAAATTATTGAAATGGATGATCAATATTGAAATTTTTACTATATATTTAACTTAGAATTGCATATATTACTATTTTACAAATATATTGAACTAAACTTATGAATTGAATTTAATGAATAGTAAATCCGCACTGATCGAAGCTAAACTAAGTCAGGATAGAAAATATTGAGAGAACAGAATACAAAATTTAAACAAGAGTGAAAAAATGCATTCTTATATTTTTCTTCAAATAATTTAAATAAATTAATTAAACAAAACTGTTACCAAGTGATATTAACCATAAGTGTTTTAATCTAAATATTACAATTTTTAGTTGATTTATGTAAAAATGATTCTCTTAAAGTTCAAAATCTAAGGCATAGGTATACCTCGGAGAGTCCGGGTGATCGATTCCGCCAGAATCACTGCATTAAACCGGACTAATCGAGGATTTTAGACAAGTACACCAATTGATTTCACAAAAGGAGAAATAATGAAATAACTTTGAGCATAATTTACTTATGAAGTTACTTTTAATTTTTTTAAATTGTCCTATATTGAATCCGGACTAATCGAAGCTAAACTATGCGAGTTAACAAAACAAAATATTAGAAGTACAGATAGTAAAATTTAAACAAAAATGAAAAAATACATTCAATTTTGATACATTCATACATGTTTCTTCAAATTAGATAAATTAATTACACAAAAATATATAAACTTGATAATAAGGGATGTTAACTATAAGTGTTTTAGTTCAAACATTGCAATTTTTAATAGATTTATCCAAGAAAACATGTCTTATAGATAAAAATTAAGGCACTTGGATATCTCGTACAAAGTCTGCTAAAATAACTGTATTAAACCGGACTAATCGAGGACTTTAAACAAGCGTAATTTATTTAAAAAGTTTCCTTTGTAATTGGACTATAGTGAATCCGGACTAACCGAATCTGAACTAGGCGTGTTAGGAAAACAAAATATTAGAAGTACAGAATATAGAATTTAAACAAAAGTGAAAAAATATATTAAATTCTGATATATTCATACGTGGTTCTTCAAATTACATAAATTAATTACACAAAAGTATATAAACTTGATAATAAGGGATGTTAACCATAGGTGTTTTGGTACAATTTTTAATTGATTTATCTAAAATAAAACATGTCTTATCGATCAGAAACTAAGGCACTTGGATATCTCGTACAAAATCTGTTAAAATAACTGTATTAAACCGGACTAATCGAGGACTTTAAACAAGCGAAATTTATTTAAGAAGTTTCTTTCGTAATTGGAATATAGTGAATCCGGACTAACCGAATCTGAATTAGGCGTGTTAACAAAACAAAATATTAGAAGTACAGAATATAGAATTTAAACAAAAGTGAAAAAATAACTTAAATTCTGATACATTTATACATGTTTCTTCAAATTACATAAATTAATTACACAAAAATATATAAACTTGATAATAAGGGATGTTAACCATAGGTGTTTTGGTACAATTTTTAATTGATTTATCTAAAAAAAACATGTCTTATAGATCAAAAACTAAGGCACTTGGATATCTCGTACAAAGTCTGCTGAAATAACTGTATTAAACCGGACTAATCGAGGACTTTAAACAAGTGTAATTTATTTAAGAAGCTTCCTTTGTAATTGGACTATAGTGAATCCGGACTAACCGAATCTGAACTAGGCGCGTTAGGAAAACAATATATTAGAAGTACAGAATATAGATTTGAAACAAAAGTGAAAAAATAACTTAAATTCTGATACATTTATACATGTTTCATCAAATTAAATAAATTAATTACACAAAAATATATATACTTGATAATAAGGGATGTTAACCATAGGTGTTTTGGTACAATTTTTAATTGATTTATCTAAAAAAAACATGTCTTATAGATCAGAAACTAAGGCACTTGGATATCTCGTACAAAATCTGTTAAAATAACTGTATTAAACCGGACTAATCGAGGACTTTAAACAAGCGTAATTTATTTAAGAAGTTTCTTTTGTAATTGGACTATAGTGAATCCGGACTAACCGAATCTGAACTAGGTGCGTTAGGAAAACAAAATATTAGAAATGCAGAATATAAAATTTAAACAAAAGTGAAAAAATAACTTAAATTCTGATACATTCATACATGTTTCTTCAAATTAAATAAATTAATTATACAAAAATATATAAACTTGATAATAAGGGATGTTAACCATAGGTGTTTTAGTTGAAATATTGCATTTTTTTATTGATTTATCTAAAAAAAAATCATGTCTTATAGACCAAAAACTAAAGCACATAAATATCTCGTACAAAGTCCGGGTATTCGATTCCGCATTACTGTATTAAACCGGACTAATTGAGGACTTTAAACAAGTGCATAAAGAGATTTAATGGAAATTTCTTTTGTAATTGGACTACAGCGAATCCGGACTAATGGAAGATGAACTATGCTAGGTTTTGCTTGTAAATGCAAATAGATTAAGAAACAATATCTAATTTAATATTGCATTTGAAGATTCTTTTAAAATTTTCAAATTGTCCTGTAGTGAATCCGGACTAATCGAATCTGAACTATGCGCGTTAGGAAAACAAATTTAGAACTACAGAATATAAAATTTAAACAAAATTGAAAAATATATTAAATTCTGATACATTCATACATGTTTCTTCAAATTAGATAAATTAATTACACAAAAATATAAAAACTTGATAATATGGGATGTTAACCATAGGTGTTTTAGTTCGAATATTACAATTTTTATCTAAAAAAAACATGCCTTATAGATCAAAAACTAAGGCACATGAATATCTTGTATAAAATCCAGGTATTCGATTTCGAAAAAATCACTGTATTAAACCGGACTAATCGATGCTTTTTAAGTGCACAAAGAAATTTAATAAAACGAAATTAAAAGCAATTTTTTGCGTAATTTATTTAAGAAGTAAGTACTTTTGTAATTGGACTATAGTGAATCCGGACTGATGGAAGGTGAACCATGCGAGGTTTTGCTTGTAAATGCAAATAGAATAAGAAAGAATATCTAATTGAAGATTAAAGTAAAAGTTGAACTGTATAATTAGTATATAGTAGTAAAACTAATGTTCATTTGTGAATAATGTAATTCGTTTCTGGGAATCTTCACGTTATCATCCACCCAAATTTATGATAATGATTCGTAGGTGTGCGTTAGTTTCCATTTGGCTTCCGTTTTTTTCCCCATTTCTTCTTCTGCTACTTCATGTCTTCCCTATACCCTCCTTCTCTGAAAATTAGTCACGTCGTTTACGGTAGCCCTTCCGGCCCTAATGTCAGCTGAAATTTAGATTTCCTAAAGGTGCGCACGTAATAAATTCCCCCCCTCCTACCCTCCACGGAAAGATCAAGATTACATAATCCACCGGATCCTCCGCGCGACAACTTATTGTTGAGGCTGCAGTTTCGTTGGGGAATAATGCACGTACTCCCCATATGGAAAGGTCCCTCGCCCCGACCACTCTGACCATATTAATGTAATTACTCCGGTTCGTTATATTATCAGTTTTATGGTGGCTCTTCGCAGTGACGTGGCAACCAAACAAAAAAAAAACGTTCGAATAAAAATAGAGTACGTTGGTTGGTATCACGCTACCAATTCTCGACGACCCTCGGCGTTTCCGTAAATACAAACAACGAGTTTATTCGTAAGGTACAGAGAGGAATACAAGTGCCGTGGAATGATTCACGTCCGGCTTTCCGTACACACGGCGAAATGAGCATTATTCAAAATGGAGGTGACTCAAGCCAAACAACAATAACAACATCTGCCTCCACCAAGGAGTACGCGCTCCGAATTTCAAGCCAAGACCACAAATTCAATTCAATTCAGAAGCGAAACGAGAATGCAAACCGAAAAAAAAATGGTACAAACACGCAATTTAATTATAGGATTTTTTTTCAACCCCCACCAAATATCCGTGTCGATGGGGCGCAAACAAACGAACGCGGCACGGAATTGGTGGAAAGGGGTTTGTTGTTGTTGTTGTCGTTTTTTAAAAACGGTGCGTTATTTATTGAAAATTAAATTTTTGATGCGGGTCTGTCACTTGCACAGCTTGTTGTGTAATTGCGGCAAAGCGACTTTCAATTTGTCATAATGTTTAAAATTTTAACGTTTGATTTGTGTGTGCGCGTCGGGGGAGGGCGGCGGATTGCAATCAATGCAATCCTCCACCTCGTTCGCTGTTTATTTTTTATTTTTTTTTCGTAATTTCGTTCGTTTAATTTGCAACGTCGAAATAGCAATTATGATGTGAAAAAAAGCACACGAAAAATCTGTCTCCAATTTCGTAATGTGCAATTATTGAATAGATTTCACTAGTTGAATAATTAAGATGTATTCACACTCTGCGTAATTTGAAACATTAATAGTTGTCAACTTTACCAACTACTGTATTCAGTTTCGGTATAATCATCGCTCAATGACAACCACTAGTTGTTCGTGCACCTGACAGCCATTGATGTCTCATTTAATGATGATGAAGCTTACAAATCGATGATTTACAAGAAAATACTAAACTATTTCTAACAATGTGACAAAATTTCCAATAATTACTATATTATTCATAATATTCAACATTTAATACAAATATTTGTAATAGTTCTCAACTTAAAGACTTTCGTTTCTCCAAATCTACATTACAATTTTAATTAATCAACGATTCTTTAACTTATTTTTTTATTTTTTCTTAATTTGAGTCTATATTTGAGTCTTCAATTAAGGAACGTTTTCGTTTTACGGCCTAAAATGTTTCGCTATAACGGAAAAAAAACTTTTTTCCATGTCGATACATCTATATGTCGCCAATCTTGCGCAAGCGCAATAATTGATTCGTTATACGGCTTTTCGCTTTGCGGCCAAGTTTCGAGGAACGTATCTAGGCCGTAAAGCGAGGGTGTATATATTTTCTATAGTTACCGATTCTTATCGAATATTTATTCTTAGAATGGTGTGTTTAACAAATATGACTTTGTAATTAAATTAATGATGAAAAACATGACGATATTTTTTAATTATTTTTCTCAAATATGATTTTTTTTAAATAAATATTCGGTTTGTTATTCACATAATAAGTAGCTATGCTTATAGTAAAGAAAACATTGAGTTTAATGAAGAATTTACGAGTAAAGTAAAACAGTAAACATTCATTTTGTTCAAATTATTATTTTCAAAAATATGTTTTTATATTGAAAATTTTTATAAAAATTCAATTTATTGTAGTATATATACATTTCTTATAACAATTAACTATACTTATAGTATTATAAAAGAAAACTTGCAATTTAAGTAAAATAAATGAAAAAAAGTGAAATGTTAAACATTAATTTTGTTCAAATTTTAATTATAAATAACAACATTTTTATAAAAGTTGTAATAAATACTTATTTTTAGAACTTTACATCACAATCGACAATACTTATAGTTAATTATATGAAACAAAACGTTTTTTGAGAAGTAAACATACGTTTTTGTAAAATGATTTTTTCAAAAATTTAATTTTCTTAAATATAAAAGTTAAGTTTTTGGTTTACGAATTACTATTTTTTACGAAAATTACATTAAAATAACGTAATTCATATTCAATTTAAGAATTAGCACTTTACTTTAGTATTAACATTAATAATTTGTTATAAATATTATAAAAAAGAGATATATCTGTTCACAACAAACAAAAATTAGCTTGACGTTGAATAATTTCGGAATATTTTATAACGCAAGAAAGTTTCTCTTGGGATTATCAGATTATAATGTTTTACGCATAAAATATTCATTTTTCTTAGCTTCTAAAAATACGAACACAACCTTATGAGTGTACGTATTCGAGAAAAAAATTATACACAATAAGGAAACATAAGAATAATAAACATTTATTCTAATTATTTATTTTCGTACAATTCATCATTACGTATTCAACAAGGTTTCATGATATATTATTCACATCATTTCTGTATATTGTAATGAGAGAGAGAGAGAAATGCGTGATGCAAAGCGTTAATTTATAGATATAACTAAATGTATCATCGATTTTGGAAATACCGAGAAATGGATTAGTTGTATTTTTTTTTCTTGTTTTGTTAATGAATTACCACCAAAGGTTTAATTAGTTTTTAGAACAGACTTGGAGACTCATTAGCTAATTAATTACGGAATTAAGGATGAAGCATGTGTGTACGGTTAGGATCCGCAGGGAACGTACTAGTTTCTTATACTTTTCTTACAGCTAATAAACTAGTTTGCTGCACTCCTTACAACGAAATATTTCAATTTGTCGCTTAATTTTCTTTACAATCCTTCGCTGTTTAGGTTCACAGTGAAATTTAATAGTTGATGAAATTAATTAATTAACATATTTCAATATACAGTTAACATTGTTTTAGATGTGTAAAAGTTGTATATTGTATGATTCATTAAAGCGTTTCTCAACCTTCTTCGCATCGTGATCCAACATAATTGTTAGTAGTTATACTGTAACCCAATTGTTAAAAGTATTACAACAGTTCATAGCACAATCTATTAAAAAAAAATGAAGAAAATGGATTCAGTGCAATGTTGAGAAATGCTTTTATAGGTTACTTCTTGTGTGACTACGTGCAGAATACTAATAGTTAGATAGGTGATCATGTGTTAACTAGATGTGAATAGAAAGTTAAATTGATTTTGTTTACTCTCTAATAATTATAGCTACATTTTGCATCAATATGAAAACCAACCAAATGAAATAACTTTTTGTAAATGTATTATGATAACATAGGCGACTCAAAGCCGTATAGTTAGTCTCCGGTCTATATCCTAAAGTTTCTAGGTTCAAGTTCCAAATATAACACAAGTTTTTGTAATTTCTTTCAGGACATTTTTCAGTGCTTCTAAACTAGACATTGATTCCTAAAAAGCAGTCTTCAGGGGATTACTTGTCAATGGGCAACGATTCCAAACAAGTGTCTGCAACGATGGGTGATTTACTGACTAAATATAATTTACTGAAAAGTTATAATATGGATTGTTGTAAAGTAAGTAGTAAGTAAAATGTAAAGATTACTTATTCTAAAATTTGATACGAAAATTAAGCAACGTTTATAGTAACTAATACATAATTGAGTGATTCATTTTTAGTTTGAGATTGACGAACGTAACTAAAGTATTTCATGGAATATGGAAGATAAAAACAGTTATAAAGTGATGTTAATAGTAAGTAATATGAGGTGAGTTTAATAGTACGTGTTGACATTCTTGAATTCTCCATAACGTGATTTACGAAGTAGTTATGTGTTTAATTTAATGTTCAATATGGTTTATTGCTTGTGAAATGTAATATAATCTTTAAGTTGATTAATTTTGTAAATTTTATTTATATTTTTCTTTAAAAAAAATAATATTTTTATTAAAATATGAATTACTGGAAAACGAAGAAAAAATTGATACATTTATTTGAAATGCAGTCTTTTCAATAAATGTTTGTTCTTCAATTTGCAAATAAATCCTTATGAAAGTAAGACAATGTTTGTAGTGAGTAGTAATTGATTAGGTGATTTATTTGAATGGGAATTTATTGGACAAAACTTAAATAGGATTGATGATCAATTAGAAGAAAAACAAAAACAGTTGTGTTAATGATATGTTAATAGCAAGTAATTTGGGTTGAGTTTAATAGTTTGTATCGACATTTTTGAATTCTGCAAAACATGTTTTACTATTCATAATTGCAAGAAAACGAAGAAGAAATGGATAGTTAAGCAACGTGATTGAGTGATTTATGGGTTCATGTAACAAAATTGAAGTACTTCAAGGGATTGATGGTCAATTAAAAGGCAACAAACAGTTTCTCTACAAGCTGACATATGTCAGTTTATGATCCATTAAAAAACTGACATTTCCCAAATTTGCGATGGGCTCGTATATTCTGCAATAAAGTACTTCTAGTGTAACTCTTTACGAAAGTTAAGTAACACATGTGAAAGTGATTTATATTATGAATGCTCATTATTTTGAGTCAACTGAAAACTAATCAAATTTATAAACTGGATTGCCTATTTTAAGATTTCAGACGAAAGTTAATAGTAACTAATAGGTTGATTAGGTTTTACTTCTTAAATTTGTAAGTAAATGAAGCAAAACTGAAGTACTTCATAGGATTGATTATTGATTAGAAGACACAAAAACAGACAATAAAGAAATATAAAAAACCTATGCTTCTAAGGGCTATACACAATAGGTCTTTCTACCCTTAAAATATTAATATTATAATATTCAACATTGCAAAAGATCGAAGAAATAATGGAATGTTAAGCAACGTGATTGAGTGATTGATGGGTTCAAGAAACAAAACTAAAGTATTTCATAGGATTGATTATTAATTAGAAGATACAAAAACAGGCAATAAAGAACTATTAAAAAATTTATGCTTCTAAGGGAATATATCTCTATAGGTCTTTCTACCCTTAATATATTAATATTATAATATTCAAAATTGCAAAAGATCGAAGAAATAATGGAAAGTTAAGCAAAGTGATTGAGTGATTGATGGGTTCAAGAAACAAAACTGAAGTACTTCATTGGATTGATTGTCAATTAGGAGACACAAGAACGGTAGTGTTAATGCTGATAGTGTGTTGTTAATAGTAATATGAGGTGAGTTTAATAGAACGTATTGGCATTCCTGAATTCTACATAACGTGATTTAAGATGTAATTAGTTGTTTGTAGTAAAAAGTGGTTTATTGGTCGCGAAATGAAGGTGTGCATGTGTGTAGAGTGTACGAGAAGATAGGGAACGAGATAGTTAGAGAGAGAGAGAGGTGTCCATTGTCCTTTGGATTACATGCGCTAAGTGGTCTAGCACAAAGGCGAGACGCGTCATCGTCCTTAATGATGTTGATCCTGGCCAGATACAGGGGATGACTTCGGCACGATCTACATAGTCATTGCTCGCTGCGACGCTGCATGTGTATGTATGTATATATATATATGTATGCATGTGTAGCAAAGCAGTCTTCGGAGAGGAGAGCGAATATGTTTTCATTTATTATTGCCGAGGCTTATTAAGGACTTGTAATTAAAAAGAAAAACCGGAGCCGGGGCCGAGGCCGGGCCCGCCGCCAACTTATTATATTGTCAGTTTGTATAAACATATTATTTATTATACGGCGGAATGTCGGATGGCGGCGGCGGCTGCAGCAGAGGGGGTCGGCCCTTCCTCTCTCCCTCGTATTCGTCCACCTCTTCATCCACATCCTCCTCACCACCGTCCTTCTGCTCCCCTTTTTGCTCTCCTCTCGCTCCTCTCTTTTGAAAAAACCCCGGCTTTATTAAAAGTCATGAATACATTATTTTCGTACTCGGCGCGCACCGAAAGATAATTTACCGATCCCTATCACGGCCACTTTTATATTATAAATACTACTACACTCCTTTGGCTGAACCCAAACAAAACCGTCGACTTAATCTCTCCTCTTCTCTCTTCAACCTCTTTCACCCCCATCTCTACCTCTCTCTCTCCTCCGCTGTATTTATTTGTTTACACACAATTTTTAATTGTAATTTTCAACTCGTAAATAATGAAATGGGCGTTCGAGGTGATGATCACGATGATGGCCCGAGATTACCGAACCTTCTCTTACCTGAAATTTGTTTAGATTGCAATTTCCGATCAAATAATGAATAACGGTCTCCTCACTTCCCACGTCCAGCTTCAATTAAAAAAAAAATAACATTTTGTTGGACCAAAATATACAGAAAAAAGCCATCCATAATTAACTCTAAGATGATTAGAATGATTGGAATATTTAGTTTAAAATACATTCTATTATTTCTCTTTTTATGAAGATTTCAACAAATTTTGTTTGTTATTAAAAATTGGGATAGAAAAACTAATGTCAATAGCCGTTTGTTGTTTTTTTTTAGTTTTTTTGTTAATTATTGATATGTTTGTATTTGTTGCAATAAATGTTATTATTATTTTGAAAAAATAGTTTTCTTTTCTTTATATTACATTATTTTTTGTTGTTCTTATTGCAATAAAGTTTAATATTATTAAAAATTATTTATAATCAAGTTGAGTTTGTACGATTTATTATATTGTTTCTTGTATTTTCATTAAAGAAGTAAATATGTTCATTACATCACTTAAAATATTATAATTTTAATATTAATAATTGCAGGAAAACGAAAAAAAACAATTATTTATTTTGTTGTATAAATGCAATAATTATATACAATTATTTAATGACAATTATCTCTTTCAGTGTCTTAAAATTTGTTAATATTTAAGAAATTCTATTGTTTGAATGAGAAATTAACAATAAGTTAACTAATTTTTAATTTAAAAATAATAATTTGAACTAAAAAGTTATTGTACAATAAACTGTATTGTCTTTTATGTTGCTATTTGAAGAGGGAAAATGATGATTTTAAATATTTTCTTATTCGTTTTTTATTATTCATAAATCTGCAGTTATTGCGTGGTTATAAAATAAATTGTAAAAGTGTCTTACCGTTAGTCATGTGTTGTATTTTGTTTTGATTGTCGTTTGTTACGTATAATAAATATATGTAATTTGCTGAAAGGTAACTTGATTTTGGTGAGGAAACAGATGAAATAAAAGAAAAGTGTTTATGATTTTAAATATTTTCACATTTATTTTTATTATTCGTCTTTCAACTTGTAAAAAATATACACAAAATTATACAAAAATAATAATTAAATGGAAATAAATATATTCTATATACAAAAGGAAATGTACAAAAAGGAAATTTTTATAATTATATATATATATATATGCATTTTTGTAATAATACATTGGAACTGAAGATTCTTTCTTTCGTCATTATACACGGCTCCTCTTTTAATCATTAAGTCTTCATTTTTCTTTGCTTACGAAGAAGTTAAGTATGTTTTTCTTTAATCAATATAGTTTATAGTAATTATTTATACATATCTAATCAGTCAAAAAATAGGTTTATCACACGAGGTAGGCCTGGCCGGCGGTTCCCCCAGATTGCATCATCATGTGCGGCTGCGGCCTCCACGGGGGACCGCGTCTTCCGGAGCCACCGCCGCCTCCTCCACGTTCTAGAGTGCTGTAATCGGAATCTATGCTAGAGTAGATGTGATCGGACAGAGGCCGCGGCTCTTGCTGGTTCATCTGGATACCCGGACCGGCGATCCTCCGCGACGGACGAGGCGAAGGAGTGGCCGTCGTCGCCGAAGAGTAATTGGCCTCGTCGCCGTCGTGTCCACCGAGACTACCGACGGAGTATGCAGGTGGTGGGTAGAGCTGCGGCGATGGTGGCGCAGGTGCCTTGAATTTCTCCGGGTACGAGTGGGTGCCGTGTCCGTGGCCGTGACCGTGCGTTGCACCGCCGTTCACCACGACCGAGCGCGTTTCCATTGTATAATTGTTGATATTCTTTCTGTAGTTGGCGTTGATCTTGCCGCGCGGCTCCACCATCCTGTGGCTTGTCTTCAGGTATGGCCTGAGTTCGGGGTCCAATTCTGCTTCGGGTAACGGGCACTGTTCGATGATGATCAGCTTGAAGACGCGACCCTTGAGCGCCTCGTGAAGCGCTTGCCGCAGCTCGAACCTAGACCATTCGGTCTGCAGGAAATTCCTGGTGAGAACGATGATGAGACGACGACTGGCTTCGGCGGCTTCGAGGACGGCAGGCGCGGCGTGCTGCAGGTAAGCGGCATGCGGCAGATCCCTGTAGTGCAGACACAGCTGGAAGCCGGACTCGAGCTCGGTGGCCAAAGACTGCACGACCATCTCCTCGTCCTTCGGGCTGTAGCACACGAAACTGTCGTAGAGTTTATCCCTGTCCTCGAACTGCTTGGTCGCCCGGAAACTGCACAATCTCACACCGTACCTGGAGTACAGCCACACGCGAACCGAATCGCGAAACACGAAGAACAGGACGAGCACGACGATCAGCAAGACGAGCACGCAGAGGGTGATCACGGCCATCGGCAGGTAATCGGAGACGAGCATGCTGTCGATGCTCGCATAATAGTCACTGCAGGCCGTACTGTTGAAGTCCAGTTCGCGACGTTGCGGCGGTTTCGAGTCCATGTTGTAGCACATAATGTCCGCACTATCAATCACTTTGGCCGCATTGTCCGCCACCCAGGACGTCAATTCCTGCAGGAATTTGCAGCGGCAGGACCACTGGTTATTACCCAACGTCACCTCCGTCAAGTGCGCGTTCGTGGACAGCTGCCAAACGGGATAAACGATCAGCTTGTTCCCATCCAGACGCAGAATCTCCAACGATCTGAGCGGAGTCAACGTCTGATTGCCAATATAAGAAATTACGTTGTTCTGCAGGTACAACTCCTTCAGGTGGGCCAGATGCTCGAACTCGTATCCCTTCAATTTTCCGATCCTGTTATCCTCCATGTGCAGAATTTCGAGCGCGTTCAACCCGTTGAACGTGCGATTCTGGATGCTCTCCACGGCGCTTCCATTCACATACAAAACTCTCATATTCTTCCTCCCGATGAAAACGTGATTCTGCAGCTCCTTGAACTCGTTACCATCCAAATACACTTCCGTCGCGTCCATGGGAATACGATGCGGGATCTCAATCGCGTTTTGCCCGGAGCAATCAACAACATTCGTATTCCAAGTCTGATCGTGGTAGCAGCTGCAGTTGTTCGGACAGGTCATCTCGCAGTCGCAAGCATCGAAATCGCAGCAATGGCAGAGTGCGAAGCAGTGAGTCTCGTAACGGCAGAGGAAATCACTGGATTTCGCCCTCACCAAAGGCATGTGCGTCATCCCACGGGAATGCGTCATGCGGCACATTACGTTATCCAAATCCATGACTTTCGGGTATTGACGAGTTGCATTCATGCTGTTGATGCGCTGCAGCCATTCCATGGTGCAATCGCAGTGGAAAGGATTTCCACCCAGGTAGATTTCTGGAAGAGTACGGTTCTCCGGTACGTGAGCCAAACGAAGCGCGTTCAAATCCAAATTCACCAGGTCGTTGGAATACATATCGACGCGGGTCAAACTGCTCTTATCCAAAAACGTATTCGCCTTCACGGACTTGATGAAATTATTGTTAATAAATAAAAGCTCCACGCTGTTCGGGATGGAAAGAGCCGAAATCTCGCTGATTCTGTTGTGGCTGGCATCCAAAGTCTTCACGTGAATATCGTCTTGGATTTTATAGTAGTTGGCGAGGTGCTCGATGAAATTACTATGGATATCCAACCATTTCAAATTAATCGGAATAAATGCGTAATCGAACCAAACCAAATGATTTCCGGACAGATTTAGCCATAGTAGACTCGCCAATGTCGCGAATACTCCGTTTATATCAGTTAAATAATTTTCATCGAGTCTTATTGCCTCAATCTGGGGATTGCGATCGAAGGTTCCGCGCTCAATGCCTTGCACTTTGTTCTTAGCCAAATTCAACACTTGCAGATTGGGCAAATCCCAGAACATACCTTTCGTCAAATTGCCGATTTTGTTGTCGATCATTCGCAATCCCGTGAGTTGGTTGAGATTTCTGAAGGTGCCGTTCTTGAAGTCGGTGATCTGATTCTCTCCCAAATCGAGTGTTTTCAGGAAAGTCAGCTCTTGGATCGCATCGGGAACTTCCTCCAATTCGTTGGAGCTCAGATCGAGCTCTTTAAGCGCGGAACAATTGTGGAACGCGCGCGAGTCGATGTTCACGATGAGGTTGTTGTTCAGCGTTAATTTACTGAGCACAAAGAGTCCGTTGAACAGAAGCGGAGCGATGGTGTTGAGACGATTCTCGGCCAGGTTCAGCGTGTGCAAGTTGTAAAGCGACAAGAAGGCGTTGTCCTCGATGAAACCGATGGAGTTGTTCCTCAAGTCCAGGATTTGTAGGAAGAAGATGTCTTTGAAGGTGCGCTCGTCGATGCGTGTGAGCGCGTTGTGAGACAGATTGAGGATGATCAATCGGATTAAGCCGGTGAAGGTGCCGGCGTCGACGTGACCGCTGGTCAATTGGTTACCGGAGAGGTCGAGCACCAGGAGCTGTTCGAGTCTGTGGAAGAGCCCCTTCGCCAGAGAGAAGAGCGAGTTGTTCTGCAGATGGAGTTCACGTAATTCCCTGGAGCCGGAGAACATCCCCTGCGGCAGCATCTCGATCTTGTTGTTCGCCAAATTCAAGACGCGCAACGAGACGAGTCCGGTCAACGTTTCCGTGGAGATCTCGCTGATGTTGTTGTATTTCAAATCCAACTGCTGCAGACGTCTCAGGCGAGAGAAGCCGGCGGTGTCGGAGAGAGATCGCAACTCGTTGTAGGAGAGGTCGAGGATCTGCAGATCGCTGCTGGAGCAGATGGACATACGCGACTGGCCGTCGCCGAACCCGAGGCGATCGGCGTTCCGGATTCTGTTCCTTGTCAGGTTCAGCGTTTGCAGATTGACCAGAGGGCAGAAGACGCCTTCCGGTAAAGCCCTGATATTGTTGTCGGCCAAATTCAACACTTGCAATTCTTTCAATCCGGTGAAACTGGATCCGCTCATCTCCAAATTCTTTCCCATACCCCAATCCGCGTTGAAGGTATTTATCGTGATCTTCTTCATATTGGTTAAACCGACGAACGCGTTCGGCTCAAGAGTTAACACTTTGCAATTCTCCACCCTCAGATCCTGCAGGTCGTGGAGCCGCTGGATTGCGGCTGTGGGGAGAGCGCTTTCGAAGTACAAGTCGTCGCTGCACGAGATCCTAAGTCTTGAAGTGCCTTCCACTGGTAAAGTGCTCAGATTAGCGCCGCTACCGTCCAGAGTTCTGAGTTTACAAGACACCACCAGCCTGGAGACGCTCGTATCGTTGTTATCCGGAAGCCAGGAGCACTGCTCCGGCCCGTCGTATCGCGCCACAACCAAAGAGCAGAGCGCCAAAGCGCCCATCACAAGGAATCGCCACATTTTGCTTAACTTTTCTTTCGTATCACTTCTCAAAGCAAAATCAACGAAAACTTAAAACCGAAACAAACTAACGAAAAAAATCCACTGAACTTTTCAATTTTCAAAACATTTATGGTCCGTATTAAAGGCCGCACATCGTTGCTCTCCAACTTCAAATCCGAAACCCTTATGATAATATTTCTTTCCTTTCGTTTTGTAAATGAAAAAAAAAGGGGGAGCAAAGTCAACTTGGTGTTTTCTCAGTCGCGACACATATTTCTCAGCTGCTCGAGTCCAGGTCTAAGCACGTAGTGACCATAACGAGAGCCGATGCAACACTGAATCTTTCTACGAGCGCTACTGCGGTGTTATACAAGCGAGCGCAGCAACAACTCCTTGTGGTAGAGGCGCGCATGCCACGTGCAGACTTTCCAAGAGGACCGTCGACTTGCAGAGGGGCAGCACGGTACGGTCCCACACTAAGCTCGAACAAAAGGACACACCATAAATCAAACCATCCGGCCCTTTTGCACGAAATGCACAATACTCGGTCAAGCGGTCATACTTTTTGGGGAACATTTATACCAGAGACTTCACAGCTTCTCCACTTTCAACACACCATAAAAAAAAAGAATACACAAATTCAGATTTATTATTACCAAAGTTTCTATATTTCCAATCAAGTAGTCATACATCTCAAGTACTTTGACACTTAATAAAATAGTACATGGAAATACCCAAATTATAACAGTTTTCAATCATTAATTCCACATTACGTATAGTAAGAAATTCAAACTTTCTAATAATAATACGTTCACACATCAAATACAAATCAGAAAAAAAATCACACCAATAATTCCATTTTCTGCAAAATAAGCAACGATAAATAACTCATCAAAAATTATAATTTACTTAATTAATACCAAATAATTTAATTCTCATCAAAACAACATAAATCAAAAATTGTAATTTACACAAATTATTCCAAGTGTTTCAACTCCTCTCTGCAAAATAATAAAATATATGGATGCTGTACAATGTTGCATGTTTATACTGTTCGAAATCATAAATTCCACATTACTAACGAAATGTAAATTTTAATTAAAAGTAAACAATACTCATCATGAATGTTTTACTTCCACGAAATAATAATCTCGAATATACAGCATTTCGCATTCAGATATTAAACTTCGCGTAACCCGCTATTACTCAAACAGAAATTGTTATTTTACCAATTCACAAACAACAAAAAATTGAACGCAACGTAATAAATACACAAAATACACTTTAATAATAAATAAAATTCATGAAATATTCATACATTTATATTGTATAAAATTATTATGATTTGCTTATGAAAAATAAAGATGTTAATTAAGTATTTTTTTAATAATAATATTAAAGAAAATGTATTGGATTCCTAATTTTCAAGAAAATTAAATATATTCTTATATAAATTTTACTTTACTTTCATTGATTTCAAACTGATATTTTATTCAATTCAAGAAAAACCTCCTTACTATTAACCAATTTATAAATAGTAATAATAAATCTGTAAAGAAAATATGATATAACATTATTTTTAATTAAGTTTCGAGATTTTGCACTTTTCAAGAAATAATTTCAAATAAATTTAGTACTGTTTATTTATAAATAAATTAGTAATTAATAAATTGATTAAAATAAGTTACATTTCTTTTATATTTACATAATATTTCAATACAAAAAACATATTTTTTTAGAAAATTCAACAAAAATCGAATGAAATATGACTTTGTTAAAGAGTTACTCAAAGTTCAAGTAACAACTTTGATAACTTCTAATTGCATTGATATACATACAAAATCCTAATAAATCATATCGAAACTACTTGTTCAGATTAGAACTATCTCTTTTTGATTTATTTACAAATTACATTTACTTAAGTCCACAATCCGATCTTTCAATTTAATGAAATAACGTATTTAAATGTAAATAATAATATTACTTAATGAACTTCCAAAGACAACATCTTTAAATCTTTATTCATCCAAAATTTGGCTATAGATTTTCTACCCATAAAACATTCAAAATTTAGTTTTAACATTTACATATTTCAAATCAAATTAGTTTCTCAATCTAAATTTTAATTAAACTTTACATTTTCTCTAATTTCGTAATCAAAACTATCAATTACATGTATTTTTCTCTTATATAAAGAGATTTATTCGTAATATTAAATAAAATTATTAAATTTTCATAGAATATATATGAATTTTTACTATTTAACTCTAGTTAAGTAACTTATGAAAATGTGTTTAGTATTACTCTTTAAAATATTATTATAAATTCCATAATATGCGTTGAAATGTGTCCATTTCGTCTTGTAAAGAATTACAAGAAAATGTTTGGTATTAAAACTTAAAATATTCATAAATATTATTTCAGTTCTCAAAAGAAAAAAAACCGAATTATTCCAGCGTCAAAATATTGTAATCTACGTGTCTCCTCTCTTCACCTCGGCATCATTTCAACCCAAGAAGAAAAGAATGAACGAAGAAAAAAAAAGGAGAGTGTTATTCTTTTTTCCCGAAAATATTTTTAATTTCGCCTTTTGACAGCCCGAGATATTTCCGTAATTAGTATTCAGGGAAAAGCAGTCCATCAAAACAAGTGACCAGAGAGATGAGAGGAGAAGAGAAGAGAAGAGAAAAAACCCTACTCAAAAATAAAGGTGCAGAGATGTGTGCCGGTCGGAGAGCCGGTGTGTGAGCTCATTGTTCGGGAGTAAATTAAAAACGAATCGTTTACCTGGTTTAATCCGGAGACGTTTTTGCACGCAAGCCGATTATACGTTTCGTAAAGTCTCCGACGATCGAAAAGCCAAAGCTGAAAGGGTTGCTTAAAAGAACAACCGGCCTTGGCTTATTCCAAACAATTTGGCGTGCAAAATCGTCTTTTATCTGTTAAACATTCTTTTTAGTTCTTACAAATAAAGACTTTTGCTCATTTCGGAGGGGATTTTGTGGGGAAAAACTGATAAAATCGGACGTTGAAGTTATTTCCCGGGATACGGACCAGCTGCACTTTATGCAAATTTGCATTGATTCACGTTTTTCAAAATAATAATAAAGGAGTGCGCGTTGCGAAGAATATACATTGGCACCGCAAATACCAGAGATAACAATTGTCAATATTTCCGTACCTTTTTGTACAATCGTTTGCTTTTTCAACAAGATACGAACGATAATCGAATCCGTAATAAAAGTGGGCCGCAATAAATCAACCCTTGATTAACTGCAGCTGAGATTAGCACACTAATTTGGTGGCGCAATTAATCAGCGTAATTGTTAAATTATACAAATGTAATTGCTGTTTATATAACTGAAAATTTGGTGAAAAAGAATTGTGTTAGAACGTCGGGTTTATCTGGATGCACGCCCTTTCACCTTCTCTTATCGTCGCACGACAGATTACAAACAACGGAAAATCTTTGTTAACTCAACACCGTCTTTACGTAACGCATTTTAACTGAAAGAAAAGGAGGACCTCACGTGTGGCGATTTCACGGACATCTCACTAATTCCCTTCGATTATTCTTCGCGACACGACACCGAAACGTGTTAGCAAACATTTCCCTTCATTTCTTTCAAGACAAAATCAATTCCCATTTGTGCGCAAGGACGTTTCTTTGTCATCGTTTATAGTTTTTACAGTTTGCTTTAGTTACCTGAACCCGTAAGTTCGTTATTTTTTTGTTCGATATTAATTTTTCTCGTTTGATGATTTCAACGATGGGCGGGAAGTTTACACATGCTCTGAAAATATTTTGGGCCCTCCATATAATAATTAAGTAATAAAAATTGATCGGGTTCCTCTGCGGTCCATTCTTCGGCAGGTAGGAAGGATGGATGTTATTAAGGGATTAGGTCGAAATTCGGGGGTTGTGATGGGACCGCACTCAACCACACACACACACACACCCATCCGAAGACACGTTTCTACCAGACGGTGGAGCAAGAAGCGAGAAATAATTTTCGTCCCGATGTAATTTAATTAAGGGAACTACCTTAATTCGATTATTCTTATTACAGTTATTGACCCGACGTAGTTAAAGACATTCCGGGTATTTTCAATTACTCCTGAGAACTAAAGTTTAATTTAAGTAAAGTCGATATGGTTATTATCAAATTTACTATAAAAACACATCTCATATTGAATCCTAATTATAGGATTCTTTAACGAACACATAATTTTAGTAATTACTAAATTTTAAGACGTATTAGGGCAGAAACGCATCAGTGTTGGATCAATAACGATGTTTAAATAGAAATAAAATAAGAAATAGCGAATTTTTCATGAATTTCCACATAAAATAGTGACAATATTTACTTAATTTGCAAGGTTTGTGCAATCAAATAATAATTTATATAACATTTTTGACTAAAATATATATTAAAATATATTATTTAACTTTTATGTTCAAAAATAAATAAATATTAAATAAGTATAGTAAATGTATACCACAAAAAGTAAGATTTTTTTAAATTTTTTACTAGTAAACAATTTTGAAATTTACGTAATATTAACAACAAAGTCTTATTTATACATAGATTTATAGAATAATTAACTTATAAAGCTTATTTAAACTACTTACATTAAAATATATAAAATACATTCTATAATAACTCATGAAACAGTAACACTTTGTCTTTTACTTCTTAACTAATTTCGTTCATTTTAATGATAATTTTTACACTATTTTAAGACAGATTAATGCTTTATATACTAGAAAGTTGTTAACTGTTATAAAACTTGCCTGCCAAAACGTAAAAGCTTCAAAAGTAACACTTATTAAAGTGCAAAGTTTCACAAAATTTCATATCATTATAACTACATTAAAATCTTTGTTAGTTACAAAAGTTAAGCTAATGGGTGGGTGAGCGTTGATGGATTATGATAATGATAGTTTACAATACCAAAAATTATGTAATAATTTAAAATGTAATAAAATTAAGCAAAAAAAAATATTTTTATAAAATCAAAATTACAGTAACTCCTATAAAGAATATTTATGAAATTGGATTTATTTACTAATTATATTACGATTATACAATTATAATGGAATATGTTTATATTATTATTTAGTATAATTGAATAATATCTACGTGTTTCCATTTAAATCACTTTTGCTTTGCTTATTATATGCAACTTCTTTTACACATAAGTAACTTAAGACTTTAACTTAAACTTTAAATCCTCAAATATCAATAGTTGATGGAACTATTGTTGTAAATATAAACAATAGTAATTAACAAATATAGAATTGCTGCAACAAAATGTAATTTTTCATTGTATTTCTTCATTTTTCTTAGAATTAGTTTTGATATTATTGTTGTTTTACTTACCATTATTTAATGTGATTTGATAAGATGATGTGTTTACATATTTACTAGTAAATGTATACATTTTCTGATAAACATATAATATACAAAAACAGATCCACCCCTAAACCGGACTGTTTGAAGCTGAACTAAACCAAGAAGTCAATAATTACAAGAAATAATCGCACACAAATGACTAAATTATGTAAAGATCTATATAAATTAATGATTTATGTAATTGAAACTATTATTCATACAGATTTATATTGCTCAATTTATAAATTTGTTTTTTTTAATTTTCAAATATTGTGAATCCGGACTGATCGAAGCCGTATCATAAGAGATATAGCATAATGAAATAAAACATTTATTCCTATATTTGATTATTGATTTTGCATGTATTATTAATTACAAAATACAATTAAAAGTCGTAAATGAAAGTAATCAAATTAATGAAGTTACTTACTTAGATATTGCAGTGGCAGTGAGCTACAAGTGTAATTGCATTTTGTCAAGTGACTACTCCTATCAAATCTACAGGCATACGCGGTGCGAGGATTTCTTTGGCGCTGCCCGACTTAATTAACATAAGTGGAGTGATGATGATTCCCGGCCGCTTTGATCTCGTTATATCCATCTGCTTCCGACAATTTGTAGAGCGTCAAACGAGGGCCAAACGTTGGATTGCCGGGAGCGAGCGAAATGCACTCTTTGTCTGCACCGTGCGAAATATTTATGCACCTCTGTGAACCCTCGGATTTATATCTTCCAAGAGATTCCGTAAATTTCCAAAGCGTTACCTCTTTCATCCGGATGCATTTCAATGTTTGTTTATTTTTCTTACTAATTATTATATGCAGTGTTTTCATTCACTTGTATTAAACTTTATTATCAAAAAATATTGAATGCGTTTTTATGTGCTTTCATGTCAAGTCATAATATTATTTCATCTTTCGATTATAAATAAAGTTTAATGAGCAGACATAAAACATACATTCATCCTGCAAATAATATAATCAATACATCATATATGAATACAATATCAAAAGAATAATACATTTTTATAATGTAAAACATATATAATTTATATGTAAACGAATTATATAAAACGTTATAGTAATTACAAAAAAAAGTTTATACTTTCATCATTTTTTTGTAAAAGGTAAAAATATTTTTAGTATTTATTTTTATGAACAAGTGAACAAAAATAATAAAACATTTATATAATTATAGGAAAAAGACCATAGGTTTTTCTGCCCAGTAAAAATATTACAAGTATTTACAAATAATACGAATTTATTTTATTAAGTAAATTTTGGTTTTTATTTTTCAAACGAACTTTCATTAATTTCAAATATCAACAAATTGTGTACAAAGACAAACAAAACATTAATTAAACTGTTTTTAATTTAATGCAAAATGTATTCATTGGCTAAATTTAACAACAAATTCATTTTATAGTAACATATAGAATTTATTAAATTAGGACTTGTTTATTGTATGCAACTTCAATTACACTACTTAACTGAACTAAATATGTTACTTAAACTATATATTAAATTTTGTTGAAAGAAATGTGGAGAAGGGTTACTAAAAAAATTAATAAAAACAAGATTTTAACGTTTTAATACCAATAAATTTAAAGATTATTTCTTATTCAAACACTTATGCAAATACTATTGTTAGATGCAATGAAAAAATCAATTCAAACTTTAGTAGAATATATATATGTGATTATATAATATTATATATTCCTAATTATCGAAAACTATATTTTTTACCAAAACATTACTTGTTCTTGAATTTTTAAAGCCTCGAAAAAGCAGCATCTTCACGTTTTAGTGTATTACTCGATAACCAATCAAGATAATTAGACATATGAGTACACTAATTAAATTCAAATGTTTAGGCCTTAATATGCATGTATTTGTAGATTTGTAGCTATCATCGTTTTCTTGTAATTCGCTCTCAAAGTTGAATAAATATTTTTTAAGCCTCGAAAAAGCAGCATCTTCACGTTTTAGTGTATTACTCGACAACCAATTAAGATAATTAGACATATAAGTACTCTAATTAAAGCCAAATATTTAGGCCTTAATATTCAATTATTTGTAGATTTGTAGCTATCATCGTTTTATTGTAATTCGCTCTCAAAGTTGAAAACATTTTTAAGCCTCGAAAAAGCAGTATCTTCACGTTTTAGTGTATTATTCGAGAACCAATCAAGATAATTAGACATATAAGTACTCTAATTAAAGCCAAATGTTTAGGCTTTAAAATGCATGCATTGGTAGATTTGTAGCTAGCACCGTTTTCTTGTAATTCGATCTCAAAGTTGAAAATATATTTTTTAAGTACTTGTTCATGAATTTATAGTATATTTTCAAATTTTAACATATATGCATATACATAAAATTATTCAATTAACAATAATTATTAAGTTCAATGTAATCTATACATGTTATTTGCTTTAAATCTTGAATATTAATTATAATTAATTAAACTAGAATCTCTACATATAAGTTTAGATATAGGCAACCAACTTCACATATTTTAAGAAACTCATATGTAAAACTAATAAGTTATTTATTGCATGTATTAACTATGTCATAAACATTATGACTCGGTAAGAAAGACTTCGGTTAAAATCCATTTGATCCAATGAATTTGCAATAAATATATATAGTATACAATTTGATAGAATGAAATTGAAACAAATAATTTTCGTACAGATTTTTCTAATATAGACGATCATAATAAATGCACCATGTACAACATATATCAATCCATTAACGTTTATTAATATAATTTACTTATAGAAATAATTGTGATTATTAAACATTGAAAATATTAAATTTGTACAACATTTGAATGCCTTATGGTTAATTACAATTATAATCGATTCCATTAATTAAAACAAAACAAAAAATGGGCAAAAAGACTTGGGTCTGTAGCCTTTATAAATAAATAAATAAATAATACAAAAAAAAGGTTAATAAATAAGAGGTTTTCCTTCGAATTTTCACAAGGTATTACAGACGTGTACTTGTGATAAGAAAGCTTAATATTTTAGGTAACAGACGGTTACGGATTGAAAATAGTTAAGAGCCATTATACTATAGATAATCACTTCATAAATCCTGCGATTTGCCCACCTTTCATAACTTGATAGGTAATCATTGCTGCAAGAAAAAGGTTTAAGTACATCCTTGAATTCGCTCAACTTTCATAAATTAACAGGTAATGTTTACTATCAGTAAAAAGCTTTGTTTCAGGATTTGCACAAGTAATAAATCAAACGATTCGCAACTTTTATTACATGATGTTAAAAAGGTTGCAAAACTCTATTTAAAAAAGTTTGATAACCTCTGATGTAGCATACATGTATACAAAGGACTCCTTCAACGTTGACTTTATGAGAAGCAAACCTCTTAACAAATAGATGCAATTGAAGTAATCATTAGCATAACTGGAGGATCCGGCTATGGTCCGTTTGTCCATGCAAATCATACGGTGCAGCAAAGCGGAAAGGGCGTTTTCGGAAGCTAATCCGTTGCAAATAGAAGCAATAAAGTTCGTCCCATCCATGGATATCATCTATTTTTTTCTGCCTCTTTTGATTCATCGATTCCGCCCATCTCGCACGACCCCTTCCTTCCACCACAAAACCACCCTCCGCAACCAGACGACGACGGAAATTCGGTGTCTGTTCGTCCCCCGCCCGCAACATTCCCCGCAGGATCGGTTACGTAATTCCGGTCGCGTTATCATATAGATTGTTTTTTTCTTATACTTTCCTGCTTCCACTTCTGTCTCTTCTTCGTTTTGCCGTTGCTTTCCGCGTCTGCTGCGTGTCGTGTAGACGTCGTGCATACATTTGGCGACGGTTTTGCGACACTTTGGCACGTCCAGAAACCGCGAACGGGCGGAGCGCCATTTGAATTTACAATCGCAACAACACAACCCCCTTTGGGACCATCCGCCTCCCCTGCAAACGAAGAGGAACCGACGTCGCACAACTTCGCATTAATTACAAACTCTCTCCTCACGATTTACTTCGAAATATTATACAGCTTTTTCTATATTTATTTTGTTTTACTTCTATTTCCCATTTTCATTATTCTTTATAACTCGTTATAATTTGATTATATGATTTGCAATTAGGTCAGCTTTAAGATGTCAACAATTCCTTTTCATCTAGAGAATCTATAGGTGAATGAAATATGATATGAAATTCTTCTGTTTTTAGAACAATTTTGAAACCAAATTTTACTATTATTATAGAAGGTTGCAATGACATTATACTCTTTGAAATGGAGTCTAGTTTTATACTATGAAGCATGTCCATTTGCGTTTATTTTAAAAAATAACAATTATTCTTGAGAAAACGATATTGATTTCATTTCGATACTGTTTGTATTATTCCTTCTTCGCTCTACAAACAATAATGGAAAAACAGTGTCTGATGATATTGCAATACTTCTAGCATCGGATCCAATGATTGCATCGCACTGTCTTTCAGAAGAACTCAATTTACTCGAAACAAGGCGAGTCGAAGTGAACGAAACTAAATCCACACATGCAACTTTTATTATCAAATGATCAGTGTCCTTAAGGAAACACGAGAAGCATCAATTTCAATACCAATACAAGTTTGTACTCCAATGAAACAATATTGCTGTAATAACAATACAATGAATCAAACTTTTATTCTTTAAATAAAATTAGTAAAAAAAAACGAATTTAATGTTAATCTTGTTAGTATTTTAATAATAATCGTTTTAAATTATTCTGAATATACTTAATAGAAATAATTTTTGTTTATTTATTTCATTTAAAGTAATTACTTCTTCAAAAGTAATATTTGAACAAATTTGTAACATTTATTTATTAATTTTAAGAAAATTTTTCATATTAGGAATGTTCGAAATTAGCTTTCTTTTCAAAGAATCTGACACTTTCAAAACAAATGTTGTTCATAATTTAATTTGATGTCCAAATGAAAAGAAACGAAATCAAAGCTGGTTTTGAAACAACACGCTGTTGAATGCCTACGTAAATTAATGAACAGCCAATATTTTGTGCGATTGGTTTGCTTTTATAGATGTGAAGTAATCTTCGCTAAAATGCTTCCATTCTCTGTTGCTTCGTGTTCCATTTTTTTTTTCTGCTGTTGTTGCTTTGATGGAACGGAAAATGGGGTGCTTTTTGTTGTGCTGTGTGTGTATGTGAAAAGCGGATTTCCAATTATCCGGATTAGCTAAGAGCGTAGGGTTCGGGGCCAATCAATCAGTCATGAGATGAGAGCTCAGTCGAAGAGTATAAGTATAGCAAAGTTCTGCAGTGATTCCACGAACGTTGCCGTTATTACCATGGACTTGATTAAAAAGTTCGTTTTTTTTGCTTTCTTCTGTACGTTTGCATACGGATATCGGATAACAATGTTATTTTTTGATGTGATCTGTCTGAGAGAACGATATTGAATTTGAAGACGGATCAGTTTGTGTATACAGTTATTTTTGATTGGAAACGCCCGGAATTGTCATAGATAGTCTGGATTCATACATTTTGTGAATCATTTTTGGAAATCAATACACAATAGTTATTAAAACAAAATAAATAAAAAAAAACCCTTAGTAATAATAAATACATTATTAAAAATGAGAACTTATAAAGAAAATGTACTATTTTGTAACAATTTACTTCAAAATTGAAATTTATTCTATGTACATGAAATTATCGACGTTACAGACACACACAGGATTATTATTTTGAAATGTCATAAAATATCGAGAAACGTCAAAAATGCTATGGAAACACATTTATCAAAATCAATTTAGTGATACATTACAAAATAGTTAATAGAAGAATCAACTAAATCTTAACGAAATAGATTAACAAAAAGAACAAGGATCAAAAGAACAAAAAAATACGTTTTTGTTGCAATATTCTTCAAAATTGGAGTTTTTTTTGCAATTATATATATATGAATTTCTTGACGTTACAGACATACACGATGGTTGGAAACGTCATCAAGGAACGTCATCCAGAAACGTCATCAAGAAACGTCAAAAATGTCATGGCCGTTATTATCGAAATAAATTTGACGTTAATTTTACATTACAGACACACGCTTGATTGGTATTAGAAAACGTCATGAACTGTCAAAAATATCATAAATAGGCTGGAATTATCGTAAATATACTCAAAAATTGAAGTTTTTTGCAAGTGCACATATGGATTTGTCTGCATCCCAGACGCAGGCACGCCTGTTACATAACCGTTATTGTTGCTGCTGGTATTATCATTATTATTGATAGGAGTCCGTCCGACGTAATAATTTGATTGCAGTTTCGACAATCGGGCTTTGTTCGAGCGCATAATGGTCACGATTTGAAAAATGTTTCCGGAGCGTTGAGTTCCATTCTTGTTCTGTTTCT
>JAFMTC010000076.1:1252576-1286949 GCA_018845635.1 Nicrophorus orbicollis | reverse complement strand
AACACAAACGCACATAGCATTAAATCACACAAAAACAAAACGCGAATGACGAAAAGAGAAAAACGAACGCGGACTCAATTAAACCGCATATTCTCATCCTCCGATTAACCGCGCCACGCAAAATCTATTAATCATGATGACGGATTGCGCCTATTTCTAATTACGAATTTTTAATTTTCCGCCCCGTACATAAATCCGTCACTACGGAAATTCTGACTTTCTAAAACTACACAATTATTATATGGTCCCAACTTTATGCCTTTCCTGTCCTATAGAGGAGCCCTTTACACAGGGCAGTAGCTAACCGCTGTCCGGTGACAATTCAAACCGAACGGAAACTGAAAACCTTACTTTATTGGACCACAGAATTGGGTCATCATAAAACTCCGCAGATTGTGTCAGATTCGGTAAGGAACTTTCGAATATTGAGGTTGTAAATTACGAAAAGGAGACACACTTCAAGGGGCCGTTCCGACGAAAAGGTGAAGCACAAAGGAAAATAGAAAATATTGCCTCCGTATTACCGAACAACAACTTCCAGTAACAAAAACACGTCAATCTTTATAAAAAAAAATAGAACAGGCGGTAGGACTGAAGAAGCTAACCGTTTCCAATTTGAAAAACATTCTATTATTCGAAATTTTGGAAAAACTTTATGGATATTTTGAACAGATTGTTTGCTACTGTTTGATTTCAAGAAGCTTTTCTAATTTACACATCTTTAACATGATTTTTTTCTAGTACATTAGTTACGTCTTTGAGAACGGAAAATATGTTACTATTGTATTTAGTTATTCTACACAAATATGTTATACATTGTTTGCTACTCTTAGTTTTCAAGAAGCTTTCTAAATTTCATAGTAACATGTTTTAACACGATTTCTATTACTTTAGTTATGTTTATGAAATATAGAAAACATGTAACTATCATAATTAGTAATTATACACAATATATGCATACTTTTTTTATACATTTAAGTAATTATATTAATATTGCATTTGTATAAGAAAAGAACAACTTCCAGCAACAAAAATACGTCAATATTTATAAAAGAAGAAAGACTTTTAAAGAAGCAAATTTGAAAAACATTCATTTATTTAAGAATTTGGAAGACCTCTATGCATATTCTGAATAGATTATTTGCTATTGTATAATATCAAGAAGCTTTTCTAATTTACTTTGTAACATCTTTTAAAATGAGACTTCAATTAGATTAGTTACGTTTTTGACTATTGTAACTAATTATTCTATACAAATGTTATTATATATTGACGTAATTATCTAAATATTACCTATGTATTAGAAAATAACAACTTCTAGACTTAAATACAACAATATTTATAAAAAAAACATCTCAAGAAATAAAGTATTTCAAATTAGTTTATTTGGAAGAACTTTGTGAATATTTTAAGCAGATTATTTGCTACTATTTGATACTTATTCAGATTATAAAACAAACTTGTAACACGATTTTCCCTTCTACAATTCGTATTTGAAGAATAAATATATAACAATGAAATACTAATTAGTTAAATTTCTAGTGAAATTTATAAATATCTAATTAATTATTTAAAAAATTAATATAGATATAAATCTTTATATAATTTCATAATTACAAATCTAAGTTTTCTTCAATATTTATCATTAGTCTGTTATTTTTATTATATGTCAACTAGCAAAGATTTTGTTAAATACCAGAAATTAATTGAATCAAATTACGAAACGTAGTTTTAACATTTAATATATTCAAAACCCAAATTGTTAATGTATATGTTCTTTTGCATACGTTACAGTAAAGATGAACAATTTTGTTAATCCCAATTAACAAAATTGATTATTTTTAGATAAATCTAATGTTTACATAATATTTTGAACACGTTTTCAAAAGAAAATCTGGTACCTTTGCCACGCTTCAAATTTTACGGTTATCATATTTTTTCACGGCTGAAAGGCGTGTGGAAAGTACGGAAAAGCGTGCCGGAAATAAGCTTGACTAAAATGGTAAGACGAATCTTAAACACAATGAAATTTTGAACTAGTTTATAGCAATTATTGTACTAATTCTTTATAAATAATTTCCGAAAAGGTTTCGTCTTTTTTTTGTAAAAGCTTCCAGGACAACACGATTTGTTCCAAATAATCAACAAAGGATAAGTGTCATGAACATAAACTTTCTTCGCTGAAAACAAGTTTATGTGACAAATAGATATTATAGTTGGAATGAGTTAGGTTGTTAGACCTTTGGTTGTAATTTTGACTAAACAAGTTTCTTATTGTGAGGCTCAATTTTACCATTCATTCATATTTTTTCATGAATTCGTAATAATCTAATTTCTTGATTCTATTGGTCTTTAGATTCTTCGACAAAAATATATACTATGTAATATAAATATTATGCATTTTGTGTTAAAATTTTACTCAATAATTGCGTAAATTTTAGAAAACATTCAAATTATTTGTTGTCAAGTTTTTGATAGCACAGTAAATGATTACAATCCAATTATAATAACTTATCAAACTTTGCGTTTTCCCATTCAAGTAGTATCCATTACATGCATTGTTTAACTTTCGTTGGGAGACACCCCAAGTATAAAACTTTCATGATTCATCGTAAGAAAAGAGCAAATAATACAATCGTTTATTAATAAACGACTATATTAAAGTTTCTGTCCCTACAAAAAAAAAAGTTCTCAAAGAAGAAGTAATCTTTTTCCCTCAAATCAAACGCGAGGTCGCTCAGATATTAATACTGGAAATGAAAAACTTTGAAACTTGAAGATGTATATACACGTTCATGCAAACGTCTGCACTTGCTTCACCCATTATTTCCAATTTCCATAATAACTTGCATTCGAGTTAATCGAACGTGAAAACTGCTGAAAGCAAGTGACTTCTGCGTGAAATATTACACTGATAATGATTATTATTTGGATTTCAGTAATGGAAGATCTGAATCGAAAGTTTGCATTGTTCCCTCCAGACTTCGATCTGAAAGATTTCTTGAGGTAAACATTGAGCTTCATATTAGTTTTATTTAAAAATTAAAACATGTATCAGATATTATTTCTCTTCTTCGTCATCATCGTCCGATGATGATGTGTCGAGTTCCGGATCGTCGTCAGATGAGGATTCTCTTTCAGTTTGACCATCGCTCCAACACACCACTTCTATGGTTGACTGATCGCACAAAACCAGTGTCTTCATCCGCATTACAGGTGGTTTGCAGGAGTACTTTTTGTTGGGATCCGTCTGCAGTTTGTTTACATCGAGCTGACGCTGACTCTTCTTCATCGCCCTTACCATATTTCTAGGGATCCCTTTGTATTCGAAATCGGACCATTGCCTCGTGTCCTCATTCCCTCCCTTCTTTTTCCTTTTTTTCTTCTTGGTACGCTTCTTCCTTCTGCATGTGCTTTGCCCAGGTTTATCTACTTCTTCCTTTTCCTTCTCATCTTTGTTTGTGGCACTCTCCGATGTTCGGCCGTCTTTATCATTATCATTATTCTTATTCATGTTGTTGTTCTTGCTTCGACGGTTTGGAGAGTACTGAATCATAAAACTCTAAAAGCTTGAACTCAACAAAAAACAAATATATGTAAACTTGTACAAAAAACTTGTGATTTGTATCAATTTGTTGACACAAATTTTATAGACCAAATAATTTCATATTCAGTTTAGTGTATTTTAATAAAAAATAATAACATTTATTGTAACAACAACTACAACAAAATGGAAACTCAATGCAATAGAAATAAAGAATTAAAATATAATGTTATTACTGCAAAAGGTCTTTCTGAAATTTTATAATATTCGTGAAATAGTGCCGGTAAATGTTTCTTTTAATATCCCGTACTAATTGAGAACTCTCATAACAATAAACCGCGCAATAAGAAACTTATGAAGAGAAAAAAACGAAGAAATTTTTGTATTTTTTTTTTAGAATTCTTCACTTTCTCAATTTATGATTTATTAATTTTAATTGGGTCATAACATAAGAAAACTTAAACGACAATAAAAAAGCATGTAATTTCTGTACTATTATTTTAAAATTTGACTCATTAACTCAAGAATACAAAGTTTTAATTACTCTATGAAATATGATTGTTTATTGATTGTAATATTAATTAATTGAAACAGATTCAATACTAAATAGAATAATTTTATGTAAAAATTAAAATTGTAAAGAGTAATATAAATATATTTAAACAAATAATGTGAATAATTAAATTCTGTTTACAAAATATATACAGTAATATGAGTATTTCAATGTAATACATTCTGTGTACATTAAATTGAATTCATTATAATGTGATATTTAAATAATAAATATAAATACAAATGGATAATTAATACCCTTTCAAAGCATTAAAAATGTATTACCAACGAAATTATAAACACATTACAATTATTATTTGTAATCCAAGCATGTACGCAAATAAAGTGAACGATTTTATATACAAAAATAAGATGATATAAATAGATGTTTCTTAAAATAATATTAATATTTCCTACAATTTACTGTTAAAGTTGATAAAATGTTTGCTTCAGCCTCAAAAATCGAATATCTTTACTATTAATTCATTCATTTCCTCAAATGATGTAAAAACGTAATTATCAATAACAAGCCTATCACCCATTACTTGATAGATGGTTCCTGAAAAATAAAACGTGTAAATCGAAATTACAACTTTTTAAATATAAAGCAGTGTTATTTAAAAAGTATTAAAAAAAAAACATAATTTAGTTGTTTATGAGTTATGTTTTTTTTTTTCTTCATTTTTTATGAGGTGCATCTAAATCATGTAAATTACTCGATTAGAAAGTTTGTGTATAAAAAAGATCATTTTCTACAACTGCTTTATTTCGCCTTTCATTGTGATGAAAAATTGTTTTTATTTACAACCTTTTTTATAACAAAAGTAAATGGTTTAACGGTTCACAAATGACAAATTAATATTGGATAGCGCCCACTGGCGGTTTTTCCCTTATTTGCTACTTAAATGTTAAATCTTATTGGAAGATCCAGTAAATTACATAGCTTCAGTCAGTTAGTTGTTAAGCTATTATCAAGAATATTGATAGCTAAGTCATTTGGATGTTTTTATAGCCTATTTTGGTATCTGCTACTATATTTCATGGCTTCCTCCACTGTTCCTATGTGAAGATCCTCGTGTATTCCCCTGTTTGTAATGTACCATGGAGCTCCTATGATTCTTCTTAGGCTTTTCGACTGGAATCTTTGTATAACAGCAATATTAGATTTGCTAGTACTTTCCCAAAACTGTATTCCATAGATCCAGACTGGTTTTAAGATTACCTTATAAATCAACAGTTTGTTTTCTTTTGAAATTTGTGAGTCTTCTCGTAGTAGCCAGTACAGTTTCCTGGACTTAATTTCAAGTTGTTCTCTTTTTGCTTGAATGTGATCTTTCCAGGTCAATCTTCTATTCAGATGCATACCGTAATATTTAACTTTATTAGCTGTCGGTATAATTTTTCTTGTTGATAGTCACTGGTGGGCAGTAGTCTTTTCTCATGGTGAAGGTAACATGCACTGATTTTGATTCATTGACCTTCATTCTCCATTTTTGTAGCCATTCCTGTACTAAGTTCAAAGAATCTCAGCATGTGCATATCGAGTCTGCATCCGATGCTAAAATTGCAGTATCATCAGCAAATGTTGCGACTGTTGGATTGGTATCTTTACGTTAATATAAAGCAATTGAAAGGAAACACACCTAACGGAAGATCTTCTTCCGAATATGACTATGATTTGCGTCTGGTGAGACTGCGAAGCTGAGATCTAATGGAAAATGAAGTAAAGGAATAAATTCGTCGCTTGAACGAAAAAAGTAGGCGGAAAAGGGCCAATCGACGTGATCAAGTAACCCTACTTTGCACCCACAAACTGTAAAAACCTCAAGGAGACTCTAAATCATCTCATCAAGAGATAGATTATTTTACTACATCTTCTTTACTCTTTCATTTCTGTTCCATGTGAAGCAAATGATGGACGTAATCTTTACCAACAATGAAGACTGGCTTATCCACTTCTTTAATATACAATCAGATTATTTTTAGCGGAACAAAAACAACAGGTTGGTAGATAGGTAAAAGGTTGTAAATAATGATGGAGAATATGACCCTTTCGGTCCTATTAGCCCAACCACCTAATTTCGCTAACCGATGTCTCTGTAAAAGCCCGTTAACTCCGATCAACTTTTTTGGTGAGATTTGAACCAGCACTTATCTTATAAGCAAATACGTGATATTTAGTACACAATACAAACAGCATAGATTTGTATTAAATAATTGTTTTGTTCATCTATAAGATTTGTATTTGATTCGTGCGGAAATGAAAATGTGATTTCCATTTGAGCGAGTCAAGATTTCAATATGCAGACGTCTATTTGCTAGTTTATTTATTTCTTTTCGGCTTTGTTCTTTCATTTCGCCCGATATGAAATACTAAGAAATACGATATGAAAGCAGTGCAATGCGCGCTCAGTGTGATAAAGCGACGGAGAGAAATTTTTCTATTAAAAACAGTAATGCTCAACCCCCTCTTCTACAGCCCTCACGGAGCCGTTAATGCGGTCGTATGTTGAAGGGTTTATTCCGTACTTAAAAGAATTCCGGTCTCATTTTGAGCGAGCGCACATAGAAAGGAAGAATGAGAGAGAAAGAGAGATAAATATTAAATGCACTTATGTAATAAGTATGGAGGAGAAGGAAAGGGAGAGAGAGAAGAGGTGAAAGAGGTGGTGGCGTCGGCGGCAGCGTTGGTTGTAATAAGGACGCGGCTCGAACGTCGCATGAAAGTGGAATGAGCCTTTTAGTCACCTCTGTATTCAATTACCTCCTTTATATTTATTCTCTTCCTCTCCTTCTCCCTTTTTATTTTCGCGTACTTCCCTCTTCCTTACAGCTTCACTTCTTCGCCCTTTCCACTTCCACTGCCATTTCCTTCCACTTCATATACACGTACACCCGCTCACTACCGTGTGTACGTACATGCGAAGTCGCAGAGACTTATATATTCCAAGTTGGAAAAAGAAAATTGGTCTTATCGTTATTGCGCTGCGCGCGAGCTTTTAAAGTTTTCTCCGTGATCGTGTACATTTTAACGGCACAATTCCCTAAGTGCATTCGAAGCTTCTTTTAATACACACTCACACATACATTTATCTATACTTCTTTATTTTTTCTCGCTTCCACTTCTTCCTCCTTCCTTCTCACGAAAGAGCGGCTTCTCTCCGACGCCGAAGACTCGGTTTATATCCGTAAGCATCCACAATTTACACAACTTACCTTAAACTTCCACCGAAAACACCTACATTCCGCACGGTGGATGCGCCGGGTCCCTAAAGCTATTCCCAATATATACATGAACACACTTCGTAACATACATAATATTTTATAACCAATTCACCTTCACTTCCCGACTAGATTTAATTAAAACACTATTTTCAGTGGGACCATCACTTTTTACGTTATTCAATTATTAAAAAAAGAAGTAGACTGCGTTTAATTGCTTTTTCATATTATTTCAAAAAAATTGTTTATTAATATATAAATACTAAAATAATATACTTACAGAATTTCCTAGATATTGTTGCAAATTTTTGTTATAATTACCGTTGTGGCGCTCACAAACAGATGTTTTGGATAAGGAAATAAGAGGCTTAAGTTTTACGACCCCCAGAAACATATAAATAAGACGAACCCGGAATAATTATCCTCTCTTGTTTCACATCCGCCGGTCAGTACGGACCTCTTTCGTCTCTCACCCATCAAGCAGTAAGGTTCTCTCTTCGTATTTACATTATAATTGTTTCTGTTCATTTGTCTACACTCTGTACCATCTATATAAATATACGACTATATATATTTTGTGTATCGACCGAATAATTCTCTTTGCATCTACATCTTCTTCTCCCCGACTACAATTCTCCAAATCTGGGGCAACTTCAAGTCGAATGGTTAAAAATCTCTGTATAGCTAAAATTAGATGCGAAAGGTGCTGGTTCAAATCTCACCAAAAAGGCTGACTGGCATTTATCAATCAGCAATAAGGTAGTGGGGCCGATAGCACCGAAATCAGGCATAAGGCCGTAATATAAAAAACTACTGTATTTCTCTGAATATAAGACGCACTTTTGGGAAAAAACATTAATAAGTTTCTTAATTAAAGCAGAGTTTCTACAAGAAAACGATAGTAATTTTGTCTACACGATTTATTAAGTTATTTATTTGAAATCACTAAAATTTTATAAAACACAAAAAAACAAACTTAGTTCATGTAATAACACTAGAGAAATTAGAAATTTAACTGTTCTAAGAGAATTGTTACTTAATAGAATTATTCAACATACAGTAGATTCTTAACAATTTCTTTCCGAAATTTGAATTTTCAATTAAATAAAGTGATTTAGAATAAAACATTAACAAACTTAAGACTCACAACTTTCGTGGGCCTTAAAAAGTCCCCCAAAATAAAAGTGGAGATTAGGAACTGTGTGAAATAAATATAACGAATCTGAATGTTTAATATTTCTGTTAGAATTGGTTATTTTTAGAAGAAATATAATTAGTGAAAGTTAATAAAGTGTGTATAATAGATTTGCGGTAACTGATACACGAAAATTGTTAAATTAAAAGATAAAACATATTTGCATGGAAATTCTAAAAGAATTGTTACTTAATAGAAATATTCAACATACAGTAGATTCTTAACAATTTCTTTCCGAAATTTGAATTTTCAATTACATAAAGTGATTTCGAATAAAATATTAACAAACTTAAGACTCACAACTTTCGTGGGCCTTAAAAAGTCCCCCAAAATATAAAAGGACACTAGAAACCGTGTGAAATAAATATAACGAATCTCATTGTTCAATATTTTTGTTAGAATTGGTTATTTTTAGAAGAAATATAATTAGTGAAGTGTGTATAATAGATTTGCGGTGACAGATATATGAAAATTGTTAAATTAAATAAATTAAAAGATAAAACATATTTGCATGGAAATTCTAAAAGAATTGTTACTTAATAGAATTATTCAACATACAGTAGATTCTTAACAATTTCTTTCCGAAATTTGAAATTTCAATTAAATAAAGTGATTTAGAATAAAATATTAACAAACTTAAGACTCACAACTTTCGTGGCCCTTAAAAAGGCCCCCAAAATATAAAAGGACACTAGAAACTGCGTGAAATAAATATAACGAATCTGTTTGTTCAATATTTTTGTTAGAATTGGTTATTTTTAGAAGAAATGTAATCAGTGAAGTGTGTATAATACATTTGCGGTGACTGATACATGAAAATTGTTAAATTAAATAAATTAAAAGATAAAACATATTTGCATGGAAATTCTAAAAGAATTGTTACTTAATAGAATTATTCAACATACAGTAAATTCTTAACAATTTCTTTCCGAAATTTTAATTTTCAATTATATAAAGTGATTTAGAATAAAATATTAACAAACTTAAGACTCACAACTTTTGTGGGCCTTAAAAAGGCCCCCAAATTATAATAGGACACTAGAAACTGTGTGAAATAAATATAACGAATCTGATTGTTTAATATTTTTGTTAGAATTGGTTATTCTTAGAAGAAATATAATTAATGAAGTGTGTATAATTCATTTGCGGTGACTGATACATGAAAATTGTTAAATTAAATAAATTAAAAGATAAAACATATTTGCATGGAAATTCTAAAAGAATTGTTACTTAATAGAAATATTCAACATACACTAGATTCTTAACAATTTCTTTCCGAAATTTGAATTTTCAATTAAATAAAGTGATTTAGAACAAAACATTAATAAACTTAAGACTCACAACTTTCGTGGGCCTTAAAAAGTTGCTCAAAATATAATATGACACTAGAAACTGTGTGAAATAAATATAACGAATCTGTTTGTTCAATATTTTTGTTAGAATTGGTTATTTTTAGAAGAAATGTAATTAGTGAAGTGTGTATAATACATTTGCGGTGACTGATACATGAAAATTGTTAAATTAAATAAATTAAAAGATAAAACATATTTGCATGGAAATCGCGCCTGGTTATTATTAGAACCAAAGGTGAAAACATGTTTTTCGCATATTTTTTTTTTGCTAATCATCGAGCGTTTGTTCCATGCAAATAATGAAAATAATAAATCTTGCTTATGCAAATTTCGGCGCGTAGGTGCGAAAAATGTGTGCTAGCAAATTGTCCGCGGCGTCCAGCAAAATAAACAATAGAGTGAACAACAACAAAATATTTGTTTGGTTTTGTTTTTTGTTTTTCATGTGTTTTTTTTTTTGAAACAACGGTAACGTACAGAAAAGTGAGTGGAAATGCGAGGATGGATGTGTACATATATATATATATATGAGAGGGAGAGGGAAAATAAAAACAGGGTTGGTCCATTTGTTTTCCTGCCTGTAACGCATTTAGAAAGTGAAAATAACAAACAGCGCTCGGACGATGACTGAATGGCCCCCATTTGTCCCTGTGCCGAAGTCCTCTCTTTCCCGTACACGCATATCATCGGATCCTCTTTCTCGCTCTGTCCTACCGGAAAATTAATAAAGAAAAATCGCCCTTTCGCGCCCCCAGCTCGCACACAACTAATCCCATCCATTACCGATACGTCATACTCGCGCCTCCTCCTCCTTCTCCTCTTCGTTTTACCACCCTCCGTCCATCATTATCGGTATTTCCGGCCATTGCATCATTTCCACCGAAAACTATCAAAAACCTGGAAGGGCACACACACATTAGAATTTCCCACCTATCCGTCTTCCCTTTATCTGATGCACCAATATTTCTCAAACTGTCTACATTCCAATATTTCTTAAGTTTCATTTCGCAAAGCTTAATCATAATTATACCACAAATTGTATGAGTAAATCTCATAAAGACAATATGTCTATCTTTATAAAATACATTTAGTTAATATATATTTTCAAAGTAATTTAGAATTGAGCAACAATTTCTTGATTTAGACTAATCAAGTTGATGTTAAATCATTAAAAGCAAAAAAAATGTACACGTTTGAAGCGAAAAACTAAAAATAATTAAATTTTCTACAAAACCAAAATGAATAAACAAAACAAGATTTTCTATTGCACGAGAACAAAATTACGTTTCTTTAATTTAATTTAACACAAAACATATCATAATTATGTCATAAATTACTTGAGTATATCTCATAGAGAAAATAACACTAAAAGTCTTAAAATTTCAATAAACTTCATTGATTTAGTTACTATTTATTTTCAATTATTAGTTGAATCAGTAGGAGTTTTCTAATTGCAGTTGTAGGAAAATCATTATGTAGTTGAAAAATAATTTAATGTTTTAATCTTAACGATTGAAGTATACTTAAGAGAAAATGTTATATAAGAAAAGTTACAAATATTAATAATTATACATGATTATATGATAATTAAGGAATTAGAAAATTATACTTGAATTGCATTTAAGAAAATTGAAAAATATACCCTGAGGAACTATTTGGTTTAATTAGATTAAATTACACTTATCTATGAACTAGTAAAAGAAACTATAAATATTAACATTTGTAAAGAGAAAGTAAAGAAAAAATTATTCAATTTTGAACAAGAAAGGGGATAAATATAAAAAAGGATCACTTGATTTTGAATCAATTTTCGTTCATGTAACGAAATTAAGGAAGTAGTAATCAAAATGTACTTCAAATTATAATATACACAAGAGAATTTAAAAAATAGAAATATTTTTTCATCCTCAGAAACTAGTAGTTTTAATTGGTCCAAATCACTCATGTTTTTAAACAATAAAGAAGATAATCCATACATTTTACAATTGAACAATTAATAATAACAAATAACACGTGATTTTTAGTGTACAAAAAGAATGTTAATAATAAATTAGCACTTCTAGTTAAGAAACTGAAATAAAATCTTGATTTCTAATACCAATTAAATCATAATTTCTTTTCACTTTTATATCAATGAAAAGAAGCAATACACATGCATAAACTAACAACTAATTGCAACAACTACTACAAAATATAAAGTCAATATAATAATAAAGAAATACAAAGAAAATAAACATAAAATTAATGTTATTCCTGCAAAGGGCTATAGACTATTTGAAAATTAGTAATATTTGTGTAAATTTAGAAACGTTCTACTGTTTGAATGTAAACAAATGAGAAATTTGGCCAAAGGAAAATTTTGTTACAATGTTTTAATAATATTGTCTTTCCTCTTGTTTTACAGTAATATATCTTAAGAAAACTATAAATTGAAGTTGTTGTTCTAATTAATGAAACTGAGGGAAAAAAGATTTAACAAGATATAGAAAGAATGTACTTGGAATTGTTTTGGTAATAAATATGAAATAATTTAGCTTTGTGTTTTCAGACACGTCCCTGTAATGTATCATATCCAACCAGTTTCCGACATCGGAGAGCTACTTATTCTCCTATGTAGGTGCCAGTGGTTTCGTTCTCTTCCTAACCGCAAGAAGTTGAAATGATGTATATGCATTCCGGATTCGTTTCCATTGTGCAGAGAAATGCGTCCGTGAGATGCACGCGCCTTCATGCGAATTAAATTGACAAAGGAAACCCCTTAAAAGAATGGACGAGCAGCGATGGAGAAATGGATTGGAAAATGGAAACTGCAACAGTCATATTTCCACGACGTCGGATCTCCCCATCTGTACATCTCTCTCTCGCTCTCTTCATCTCATTTTCTCCCTTCCGTCTTGTCACGGTTTAATTTGGAAAAGCTGGAAACTCGGCGACGCTTAATCCTCGAGCGCACAATTGGTACATGCGTAACAATGCGGTCGTCGCCGAAAGGGATGAAGTCGCGCTTCTTGAGGGTTGAATGCGAGAAGAGATGGATGCGGATCATTAAAGGATTCCGATGCACATGCCTATTTATAGTCTCTCCCCGTTCATTCATTAAGAAGAGGTGGTAACTCCCCGGAACTTGTTCGATTACAATTTATCGGTCCTTCTGCTCATCCTCCACCTCTTCTTCTATCTTATACACTATGCAGCAGCAGCGAAGATGGATTCGCTTACAACCATTGCGCACCGCCACTGTATTCATTAAGGGCATTAAATATGTACACCCCGGATCTCCGATGCATTTGCAGAACTGCTGTTTAATTTACTAAAGCGGGCGATTATCGCGCGAATGCGGATCGCCGCACATACGGAACGTGTATTTATTCTCTTGCGGCACGCCAACCGCATAATTCATATTTTTCGTCGTTCCGGAGGGCGCGGAGTTATTGGACTGCGGAGGGTGGAGGCCTTCTCTTCCGATTTTATTGCCGGTCGTTGAAATGAATAATTCGCATCGATTGGACCGGGGTTACGTAGAAATGTGTGCGTATATACATACACACACACACACACACTCATTTATACATACATATATAAATGTGAGTGTGCGGACGACCCCCCCATTGGTCGGTGCCCGAAATTACATCCCCCATAGAATGCCTACGATATGTTACGGATTGTAATATCTTAGCGCAGCGCTTCCCAACCTTTTTCCGGATCTATTTCAATCAAGATCTCTTTTTCTACATTCAACCCCTCGGAACTCTTCGCCCTCTTCTTAACTGGAACACGCGATTATTCATGGAAAGCAAATGAGAAAACTAATGCAAAGTACACGATGATTGATACAATCATAAACGATAAGTTAATATTATAAATCTTTATAGCTTCATTATTAAAATACACCCATACCTCGCTATACGGCATTTCGCTATAACGACCCTCTTCAATTAAGGCACGTTTTCGATTTACGGCCTAATATGTTTCGTTATAACGGCAAAAAAAACTGTTTTTCGATACATCAACATGTTGCCAATCTTGCGCAAGCGCAATAATTGATTCCTTATACGGCTTTTCGCTTAGCGGCCAAGTTTCGTGAAACGTATCTAAGCCGTAAAGCGAGGTATCGGTGTATATTAGAAAATAGTGCAGAAAGATCTCTAGTAGTTCTTTATTACTATTATATTGAGCTTATATATTTTGTAGTTGTTGTTGCAATACATATTATTATTAATAGAAAATGTGAGGGAAAACAATAGTTTTTTTTTGCAACAGTTACTTATTTTTTTGGCGTTTTTTATGAGCATATTTATATATGTATATTTGGATGGTAAGTTTTATGATTAATTACTTATATAACACTTTGTTTAAATAAAGTTTTTGAAAGAGATGAACGATGATTTTTTTAAAGAAATTCTTTTAAATTCATCGAAAGCAATGCCCATACAATGTAGCAAATAATAATATTTTTGTGTTTAATTATGAGAATATCAATATATTTGCGTTGTAAGTTTCTTGATTTATATGGAGTTTAACTAAATTTATAAAAGAAACTGATGATAATATTATCAACTAATTATTATTTGAAGCAAATAAATAATTTTGAAAATCGATTTTAATTAATTGTAAACTTTTTATTATCAACTTTATACAATAATACAAGAAAAATAGAAACTAAAAATAATAGAAAAGAAAATATAATTAGTGTTATTGCTACAATTGGCTAATTACCATAGGTATTTCAACCCTCAACATTATGTTATATTACTTTATATTGTATACAAAAAAAACATTCATATAATGAAACTAAGGAATATATATTATTTTATTTTTTTAACACTTGGAACTAAATCTTCAGTTGTTTGAAAACTGAATTCGAGTTGATAATATTATCAACTCATGATTATTTGAAGCAAATAAATGACTTTGAAAATCAATTGTAATTAATTGTAAACTTTTTATTATCAACTTTATATAATAATACAAGAAAAAATAGAAACTAAAAATAATAGAAAAGAAAATATAATTAGTGTTATTGCTACAAATGGCTAATAACAATAGGTATTTCAACCCTCAACTTTATGTTATATTACTTTATATTGTATACAAAAAAAATATTCATATAATGCAAATAAGGAATATATATTATTTTATTTTAATTAAGTTTTTTAATTAACATTTATAACTAAATCTACAATTGCTTGAAAACTGAATTAAGTTGAAAAAGTAGAAGATTAATCTTCAATTACATAAACTGAATTTGATATTTCTAATAAATTTTAGGACTACGATAAAATGTGCTTCAATGAAAATTACAATTGTTAAAGTGCTGAATGTTTCTTATATAAACCATTTAAATAAATTAAGAATTTCAGTTAAGTTATTAAGTTATAGCTAAGTATAAGCTTAAGTTATTTAATTAAATGACAAACATCTCATTTATTTATAAGTTAAGAAGTTAAAGTAAAAAAACGTGAATAATTACAAAATTTATCAAATTTTGGTATGTAAATAGTTTTTGGAATGTTGTAAATTAACGATAATTGAAAATTAATAAAAAATTGTTTAATAACAAAAACAATGTTAAATCAGAACATAGATATAATAGAAGATGTGGTCTATAACTGTAACTATTGTAACTGTTAACAATAAGCCAAACATGTCCACTGTTTTGTTCACGTTCTGTTTTCGATTATTCTGTTCTCAAATTATAAGTTTCATCAAAGAACCAAAATACCATAGTCATTCAATATTATTCAAGCTTAATTTTTATTACGATAGTTCTTTCAGCAAAAGCTATTTTTCCGTCTTCATTGTTTTGTTCCTATTTTGTCTTTGTTCTGTTCTCACATGTTCTGTTAGATCAAGGAACCAAAATATCATAGTTATTAAGAATATTTTAAGCAAAATTTGGGAAACATATTCAATGATAAATATACTGTTATTACTGGAAGAAATATTCTTGATTTCTGAAAAATAATATGAATTTGAATCGATTATGCTGAGCAGATTTCACGCTGAAATGAAACGTGCAAAGAGTCGAGACTAAGTCTCTCATATTTTTTTCCTCGTTGTTGTTATGGTTTATACAATATCACGTGGAATGAAATGAAACCGACTCGTGATAAATGGATGGGGTTTGCGTTGGCCATAGCAACGACGGCATCACGCGTTCCTCCGTGTGTCTCGTACAATGACCAGAACCTACTACAGCCCTTCGTCCTCATACCAACCCCATCCCCGTCCCACCAATCCATCCATCCATCCGTCCTCTCGCATTGCACACATCATCCCGTCCATTGCATTTTAAATAGGAACGAACGTTCGTAAATGCACACGTGTCAGCCGTACGCAAAGAGGGAATTAATCGAAATGAAACATTCCACAGGAATCCCCTGGCAAAGTGCGACAGTAAAAAAAAAATCCGAAATCGAAACCTGCCAATCATCCTGTACCATGCGTCGCAATCATTACAGGACAAACACGGCAGAATTGATCCGTACAAAGGGAAACGAAATGCGACCGGAAAGTTAAAAATAGAGGAAAGAAAAAGGAAACAGGGAAGGGAAGAAAGGAACACACGCGGAAGTTTTCTTGGGGGGATTAGAAAGGACCCCGAAGAGCAGAGTACAAGCGTAACGAACTTTAATTACGTCGAATAGGAAAAGGACGACGAGGACGAAAACACGGACCTTAAACGCGTGTCTTCGGGACAAAGCAGAAATAGGACAAGGGAAGCGAAACGAAGCGAAAAAAAGAAGCAGAACCAGAAGCAGCGGCATTGAGGGAAAGGGTCTTCCTTAAATGATAATACCGGATTGCAGCGGTATTGATTCTTTTTTCTGTCTCTCTCTCCGTCTTATTCCTGGGCTTTTCCAAAAATCTGTTACCACGATAATTCATGCATTAAGGCGCGTTTAGCACGCAGAACGCGTTTCCGTTCCTTTCGCTTTCCATAAATTCGATAATATTGACTTGGGTAGAAACGTACGCTTCGTCCATTAAGACTCTTACTTTTATTCTTTCTCTTCCGCAAAAATAAAACTGAAGAAAAAGAAGAAGAAGTAAAAGAAAAAGAAAAATACTCGTCAATTGTATTTCGCTCACTCTGTGTGTGTGTGTATTTTCTCTTTTTGCTTCGCAGTGAAAGCGTTCAGAAATTTCTGAAATTAAACTTAAAATATTGACGAAAACCACCGGTTAATTTCGTTTTCGGGCTGCGCCCCACGCGAAGCACCGGAGGGAATCCCTCCTCCTTCATTCAATTATACAAGGAATGAAGAGGTTCTTTGCGAAGAGGGAGATACGGAGCGCGGATAGTAGGCAAAAAATATAATCGTTGTAATCTGTTTTGTTTTCGTGGAACAAATTCTCAGCCTCGTCATGTTTTTTTTTTGTGTAGTACTCTGAAAAGGTATAAATGTTTTACACGTTTTCTCCTCGTATATTTTGAGTCTAGAAGTTTACTTAAATTTAACACCCACAATTTTCTACATTCAACAAAGAAATTTTTCGAGAATAAAGTTATAAAAAAAGTCATAAATTAAATAAAAAAAAAATCTATAATAAAGTCAATGAAGTAATGAGATCGTTACAAAATAATTTCGAACTTTTCATAATGTTCAGGATTGATCAATAGTTTAGTACACTAAATGAATCCTGAATACTTTTCTGTATAGTAATGAATCACTAACATCCTTTAATAAGGTCACAAAAATACATCTTTAGAATTTACTAAAGCTAAAACAATCCTTCAATTGTTAATTTCTAGTAATATCTCTTTGAATTTTGATTGTATAATGTGAAAATTTCACTACAAAATTCTTATAAATTTGTTCTCAAACCCCACATTATTAGTTTTTTAAACCTTTACAACATCGTTTTTAAGAATATAACCAACATTAACACGTATTCCTTTAATTGTATTGATAAATTGTATTATTTAGTATAACATCGTATTCAAACATAATTTATTGATAATCTCTCTACAAAACTCCAAGTTTTTGTAAACCAAAACCATTTTAACTCAATGAATTTTTGTAAATTAATTATAAAATCGTTTTTTAATCACACTTTGTCACTAATTTAAATCTTTCTAATTCTAATTTATAATAATAAATTCTATAAATTTAGTCAAAAAGGAATAAAAATGGAAAATTTACGCCTTATTTGTTAAAAATTAATAAATCTAAAAATATGTATTTACATTTTATTTGATTTGATAAAAAGTACAATTTAAGAAAAGTTATATAATTTTTACATAAAATAGTATATACAAATATATGGGTCTATTTCATTTGCCCGTCAATCATTTGTCCGACGCTCATTAGCCCGACATCCGTTCGCCCGACTGTATCGAACGTCCGACATTCGTTTTCCCGACTGTATCGCATTCCCGATATCCGTTATCCCGACATCCATTAGCTCGACTATACTAAATTCCCGACATCCGTTAGCCCGATATTCGTTATCGCGAAAATTTTATTAGATTTTGGATGTTGTGCAACGATGTTGGTAAACAGTGACAAAACTGTACGCTGCGTGTCTTAAACTGACATGCTAAATTCATGCCAATTGAGGAATTAAGCGAGAGAAGGAAGAAAATAGTTGAGTAAAAGATAAAATAGTTGTGCTTTCCTTAATGTCTGAAAGGACAGATTGTAAATGTCGTGGCAACCAGACACACACCAAATAAAAAGGTAAAATGTATCTAGAGTAATTCCTTCAAAGGTCATACTGTTCTTTGAAAACACTACATTACTAAAAGCAGACCGAAGAAGTTTGAGCTATGTTTACAATCTTCAAGAAGTCTCTAAATATGATGGAGAAGGGGTTATTGAAACAAACTATCTGCATATTGACAAAAATATTGAAAATGAGGATTGATTAATTTGAATATACCAATATCCATAATCTAAGAAAATGTTCGCAATAAGGAATGTCGGGAATTTGATGTAGTCGGGATAACGGATGTCGGGAATTTGGTATAGTCTGGATAACGGATCTCGGGAATTTCATATGGTCGAGCTAATGGATGTCGGGCTAATGAGCGGCAAATGATTGACGGGAAAAGTCTAATGATTTTGATATTTTAGCAAATATATAACTTTTGTCTAAATATAATACAAATTGAAATTTTTCACTTTGTTTGTTAAAAATATAAAAATCTGCAATTATGTATTAAAATTAAATTGGATTTGATATAAAGTATAATGTTTTTATAATTGTAATATTATGATTGTAAATGCGGTTTTGTGCAGTTGGTCTTGTGCAAACATTGGGCAGATATGTGAGCACCCTGCGGTTGCAAGGATTAAAGTTAAATCAGGAGTAATTTGTTTGCTCGCACATAAAATACCATTAAGGCGTCCGCTTCTAAATCCACTTGCGTTTTACATTAATTCGTGAATTTATTTGGTGGGCGCGCCGGGCATTAGCAAGACGATCATCCATATTTCATTGATACCCAGATACACGATCACTATTATCTTCCTTTCGCTCCCCTTATTTATTCCTACACTCTTCTCCCCATACATTTTTATTTTCTTATTTCTTATACGTTGGACGACGTTGTTGTAAAATACGGACGTGTTTTGAGCGTGGATGTAAATGCGGATGAAACGGAGAGTGAAATCGTTTCGACCGTCCATAAAGCGAATACACTTGGTGAACTGGTAAAGTTCAGTTCGCGAACGAGCGCAACAGAGGGTCAGACCGATAAATTATTTCCGCTAGATTTCAATTATATTCGAAACTTTCGTCTGCTACGAAAATATATTAACAGAAAGTTTCCTGCAAAGTTTTCCGTTCGTATGGATCCGAAGAGAATTTCGGAACCAAAACTCCCCCGTTTTTTTTTTTGCCTTGCAACATCAACAGGATAGTAGACTCGCCTCTTCTGCGGTTTACGCAACAAATCCAATTAAAATACCGAGAGTTCTCCAAAAAGTCAAAATTATTTGATTTTATTAAACGAAAAGCAAATATAACAAAAGTTTCGGAAATTTTCTGATAAATATCTGTAAATTGTAACAAATCTTTCAACATTTAAATTCTAATTAATTTAATTAAAAAATTAACCAAAAATTGCACGTTCAACGATTTCATTTGTCATACAATTAATAATAATAAGATTTACTACAAAAACTACAAGAAAAATGTAAATTGAATATAATAGAAATACTATAGACCATAGGTCTTTCTGTCATAAATTTGATATTTCCAATATAGTAATCTAAAAATTTGATTAAAAATGAATAATCGTACTTCTGAATTATTATAACAAAGTTTTTAATGATTCTGTGCAAAAATAAATGGACTGAAATCTAAAAAGTTTCCATCGAAAAGTGAATTTAAAATTAATGATGTTTAAAACCATTTGGTTGTTAAATTAATAATGATTATAACAAAAAAACAATACATTACTTGACAAATTTTCATCACATTTTAAATTCTTTCAATCTCGTGTTTCTATACATGAATAAATAAGTGGACTTTAAAAAAGTTTTCTCAAATTGAAATTATCGGAAAGTTGTTTTACTGAGAACTCATTACAATGAAGAATGAGAACAAACCTTTTTACTTAATTTACAATTATAAATAATATTGAAATATTTGTAAAATCTGTTAAATAAAAGTTGATAATTTCTTAAATTACCTCGCTTTACAGCCTAGATACGTTCGATGAAACATGGCCGCAAAGCGAAAAGCCGTATAAGGAATCAAAAATTGCGCTTGCGCAAGATTGGCAGCATGTATATATATATATTTGTTAGGCCGTTATAGTGAAACATTTTAGGCCGTAAATCGAAAACGTGCCTTAATTGAAGAGGGCCCTTATAGCGAAATGCAGTATAAAGAGCGGCCGTATAGCGAGGAATGGGTATATTACAAAATAATTATTGCAAATAGTCAGTTTTATAGTTAATTAACTTAATTATAAAAATATCTAAAACGTTTCTAAATAATGTGGTACAATTTACTGAATGTTTGAGCAGTTCTGAAAAATTTGGACAGAAATGAAATACAACAAGAAAAATATATGAATTTTTTGTAAATCGCCCACACATAAACTTCTAAACATCTAAATATAAGATGTTAATCAAAATTCAATCAAAATCATAATCAAAAAATAAAATTATTTAATTTACAACAATAACGAACAATGTGTATTGCAATATCAAGTTTAAAGGAACAAATAGATTTCTTTAGCGTTTCTTCTTCAAGTAAGTTTTCTATACATATTACGTAAAAGCAATGAATGCTTAACTAATACACCAATATATAATACATAGAATTGAGCATTCATAGTTTTCATATAATTAAAGTTTTGTAAAAAATATTAACATTAAAACGAAAATACGAAAACGGACAAAGAATACTTTCATAAACTTTTTTTTCAGTCTTTTTTCAGTGTACAAATATTTTAATGGAACAGAGTTGAGAGATGGAAGAATCTATAATATTGTAACGAAAAGTAATGTTTTATGAAATTTTCAAAATCGAATTACTTTTTGAAAAGAAAAAAATGACAATTCTGTATAATAAATCCAATTAAAATATTGAGTGTTCTCTCACAAAAAAATGTTGAAAACTAAGAGGACAACAAAAAAATGGTATGAAATGATGAGAATCTTTTGGAGTTATTGACTGAAAAAAGGGAGTCCGTGAGCCGTGTCGCGATTACGGCCGAAAATTCGAGCGTTTACGAAATTTATGAAGATTGTAAAAGGCGCTCGCACTTGGAAACGAGGGTGCAGGCATATATTATATTTATGGCGAACGCCCTTTCTCTCCTCCGTCTCTCGTTCTCGCTCTCGCACATACGCACGTACAGGAAGATCGGGCCAACATCCTCCGACATGCAAATATCGACCGACGTCAAAATGTCAATCATGTAGGAAACATATGACACTGAACTATTTTTAATATACATGCACGAGATAAAATTTCGCGAATCTCGCGCGCTCCGGCCATTATTATTCATGGCGGCGGCGGTTCGGAAAATTTCGCCTTTTGCGCGGATTTAATTTCGTATAACGGCCGAACGTGCGCCGAGGAAATCGTTTATAACGAGCGCGCACGTGAGCGTTAAGCAGGTACAAACAGTAAATTAATTAGCGAAATCGCTGCACGTTGTACTGAATTTTATGCCGTCTGGAAGGTGGAGGTGCCGGGTTACAGAACGACATTATGCAAATCGTACCCAGAAAAATAAAGAAATGTTGCTTTACAGCGATAATAATAAAATACTACATCTAAATTGTTCCTTATAACTGAAATAAATAAACCAGACATATTTTGAAATTGCTACACGTAGCATCATAAACTGTGATTTGAGCTGTCAATTCAGTTTCAATGTCAATATAAATTAAAAGCTGTCAATACTGTCAACATATAAAATGTATTCAATGACAGCTGCCATTAGTACTCGTAGCAGCACAGTTTTAAATCTCAGCAGTCAGTTTTATTTCTTTATGAATAAAAAATCAATGTTAATCCAAATATCAACTACGTGCTCATAGTAAATGCTGTCAATTCTGTCAATATATCTATTGTATTAAATGATAGTTGTCATTAGCAGTCGTGACAGAACAATTTTAAATTGGAGTTGTCAATTTAGTTTCAATATGAATGTAAAATTAATGACAATCTAAATGTCAAAAACTTGATGATAATATAGTGTTATAGCAATCCACATATTTGTAAATTAATAGACTTAAGACTTAATCGATGTTGTCAATTCTGTCTAATATCAGTTGTGTTAAATGATAACTGTCATAACTACTCTCATCAGCATGGTCTTAAATCGCAGCTGTAAATTCAGTTTCAACATCAATATAATTGGAAACTGTCAATACTGTCAACATATCAATTGTATTTATGACAAGCTGTCAGTTCAATTTCAATATGAATACAAAATGAATGATAATCGAAATATCAAATACGCGCTCATAATAAATGCTGTCAATTCTGTTAATGTCATAACTACTCTCAGCAGCATGGTCTTAAATTGCAGCTGTTGATTCAATTTCAACATCAATATAAATTTGAAACTGTCAAATTTATCAATGTCTCAATTTTATTAAATGCCAACAGTCATTAGCAGTTGTAGCAGCACTGACTTAAATTGCAACTTTCAATTCAGTTTCGAAATCAATATAACAATCAATAACAACCGAAATGTCAAAAACTTCCTAATAATGTAGCGTTATAATGTAACAATCTGCATATTATTGAATTGTTACTCATAGAAACAATTGTAGCAATCAATGCTGTCGAAATGTCAATTGTATTAAATCACAGCAGTCATTAGTATACCCATACCTCACTATACGGCCTCTCTTTATACGGCATTTCGCTCTTCAATTAAGTTACGTTTTCGATTTACGGCCTAAAATGTTTCGTTATAACGGCAAAAAAAACTTGTTTTTTCCATATCGATACATCTACATATTGCCAATCTTGCACAAGCATAATAATTGATTCTTCATACGGCTTTTCGCTTTGCGGCCAAATTTCGTATCTAGGCCCTAAAGCGAGTTCAGTTCAGTTTCAATATGAATATAAAATCAGTGTCAAGAACGTGCCCATAATATAATAATTTAATCAATCAATGTTGTTAATTCAAAAAATTATCCAAATATTTTCTATATTTATGATATAGCAGAAAATTTTACTAAATTAGTTTATTTATAAATCTCTATTCAAGAATAGTGTCTATACAATTATTATATAAAACAAATTGCACTTATAAATACATTATTTTAGTTGATGTTTTCTATACATCAATTTACTCTTGTAATTGATCCAACACGAAATAACTTCCATAATGACCCACAAAGGAATTCTTGTATTTCGAAATCGTTTTGGAAGACGTTTTAAATTCGCAATTAACATTCAGCTGGCATCGATCGATGTACGAGGAGCGGGTGTATCGTTTCGATGCGAAACGGTGAATTAAGAGAGGTTCTTCCGGCCAACAAAACACTTTTATTGGCATCTGTTAGCCTTTACGGCGGCCCTTCATGAATAAAAATGGAATAAAGCGACATAATTTCATTTCGGTCCATACATAACAATAGACACTAACATCCCCATTTGTTTTTCCGTTTGCTCGAGGGGACGATTTTTGTAAGAAAATGAAGGAAAATAAATGCGGATGAAAACGAAGGCGAGGAAGACGGGAAATCCGCGGAATATTAAAGACATAAACGTTTTTGTGAGCAGAGGAAAAGGAATAAAGTAAGAGCGATAATATTTCTTCTTTTTTTGTAAATACTTCGTTCAGTGCGATTTTGAAAAGTTTTGGATTCTTTTATAATAAAAATATGTACATTTTAAAAACTTTAGCTATATTTTTGCTTACATCTCGAAAAGTATAAATTAATTTTCAAGCAATCAAATTAAAATTAGATAGTCATTCATTAAAACGTATATATTGATATAGTAGCATCGCTTATTGTTTACATATAATCCACTCTCAACGTTTTTTAAGTTTCTAAAAAGTGTCAATATATTTTTGCTTGTATCTTAAAAAGTTTACAGAGCTTTTTCAGATTTGAGCAATCATATTAAAGATAAATAATTACTCTTTAAAATATATATAATAATATAGATGCATTATTTGTCGATTAGTTGTAGTTCACTAAAACGTTTGAAGTAACGATACTTAACTTTAAAAAAGTGTCTATACGTTTTTGCTTATATCTCAAAAATTATGCAAGAACCATTAATGTATAAGCAGCCAAATTAAAGATAAATATTTACTTTTTATAACATGTATATTGATGCAGTTATATTGTTTGTAATTTGGATGTTATTCACTGTCAAATACTTAATAATTTCAAGTTTAACTACATGTAAATACCGTACTAATTTATTGAACAAAATCAGTGTTCGTTAAAAGTGCTTAGTTCAGTTTAAATAAATATCAGTGTGTGTATATACAAAAAGTATAAAAATTTAGTTCTTTAAAATTAAACTGTTGTTACCTCATGGGATTAGGAAATTGCATTGGTCTGCGAGATGCTTAAATCTGAAATTTGTACGTGTCGAGATTAAAAATTCGCCGGAAAAAAGAGAAAGAATGAAAGCAAACAAAACATAAAAAAATAAGTATGAAGAGAAAACGGCGCCGCAAATTAATCCGAATTTATTATTTCCGGTTGCAGTAATTTAAACAAATCCCTTGGCCCTGCAGCCCCGGAACGGCCCTTCACGTAAACGTGTGTGCACGAGAAAGAAAGAGAGATAGAGAATGTGAAAGGCGAAAGAGAGAGAGAGAGAGAGAGACAGAGAGTTTCCAAGGCTTATTAAAACTCGGTGGAAACGCGAGGCTGCAATATCAATTACACCTAAGTCTTTTTAATTACACCCGAAGCCAAATGATAATAAGATGTCGTCCCGTTTTATTGGGGTGGCGCTCGGGGGGTTGAGTTTTTTTGTGGGCGGGGGTGGCACAAAGGAGTGGAGGATTTACGGTCCAGATAAGAACGGGTTACAGTTATTACCATCGACCCGGAGCGGCCGCAATCCTTCTTCACAGCGAAGCGAATTAAAAGCTAAAAGAAGAAGCGGATGCTGGAGGAAGAGGACGAGGAAAAAGCGACGGCGGCAGAGGAGGAAGTGGAGGAGCAGGAGGACTCGCCGTTATTAAAAACCGCGAAATTTCGCAATTTCGAATTCCGCTCGCGCTCCGAACGTAATGCACCACTGTATTACAAATAAATTCAAGGAACTTCATATTAACCTCTTATGCAGACGCCGGCCAAACCAATTTCCAGCCTCCAGACCCCACAGTTTTAACATGCGATTTTATTAAATCCACTTTATTTAATAAAGCATTATTAATAAATAGTTCTGCTGAATAGTTTTCCTGAAACAGCTAGATTTACTGTAAAAGTTGAAAATCGAAATTTTTAACCACTATCGAAAAAAAATCATTCATTTTCTTCGGTTACAAGTTCAATTTCACTAAGATCTTCAAATCTAAAAAGAAACTGTTTGTAATTGGAAAAACTAAAGATTGTTTATACAAAAATTACACAATATTATCCTGCATTAGTCCGGTTTCAAAGACTCATACTATTGGCGGAATCTATTTACCATGCAAAATATTACTTGCTATTCTTTTCTATAAATTCCAATTATGGGGTGACGGGGTTGCTTGTTACTAAGTCAAATTCTCCATTTGAAAAAGATGTATGAGGCTGAGATTTATTACATATGCACATTTATATATTACTAAGTTTGTATGCTTGTAAATATTGTTGAACGTCGTCCAATTTTTACATTTAATTACTCTAAATTTTGATTCTGTAATACTAATACACCCATACCTCGCAATACGGCCGCTCTTTATACAGCATTTCGCTATAACGGCCCTCTTCAATTAAGGCACGTTTTCGATTTACGGCCAAAAATGTTTCGCTATAACGGCTTTTTACATGTCGATATATCTACATTTTGCCAATCTTGCGCAAGCGCAATAATTGATTCCTTATACGGCTTTTCGCTTTGCTACCAAGTTTCGTGGAATGTATCTAGGCCGTAAAGCGAGGTATGGATGTAGTATAATATTAGCTTATATGTTTATATTCGGTAGTATTTGAAATATAATTCTATAAGAAGAAAATGTGTTTCAAATGGGGTTCGTTGTCACATGTCATATTCAAATTCAACATATTTCAATTCACCAAGTAGCTATTAAATTCTAAAGAAGTTATCGAATATTAAGTAGTAATAGAAATAGGTGCAGTGTCTTGAATGCAAAACTTTACATTCTGATGTTTTGAAAAAATTGCCTTTAAAAAAATAAGTACTAAATAAAGGTAAATTGTGTCGTTAGTTATTTAAGCTTAAAAGAAAACATCAATGAAATAAGAGTTAAACTTAAAATTAGGGTTAGTAAAAAGTACAATTAACTCATCAACTGCTAACGAAAATAAAAAGTACGAAAATGCATGAAGTTTAAAATAAAATAAAGAAATTTAAATAAAGATTGCATCATGAAGAAACTAATGCCAAACATTTTTTTTGGCATATTTGTTACAAAATTTAAGAAAAATGATGAATAGTTAAAATGGCAATAAATATGTTTAAAATTTGGGATGAAAGCAACGTACACATGTACTTTGTATTCTGAGTTTTCAGCAGTTCCAAATAGATGAATTATGAGATAAATAAGTAATGTATTTACATTTTCCATAACTATTGACAACATTTGACAACTAACCCAAAACTGGTAAATTACACAATATTCTTAAATTATTGAAAATACTATTTTATTTACAATTATTAGTAAACTACTTAGTTCAAAATACGTCATTAATATAAGTAATTTCAATTGGATAATGTAAATTCATTAAGAAGAAACTCTATTTATTAAAATTTTAAAAGTTAAATATTTGTGACAACCAGCTCTCTCTCTACACGCAACTTGTTTAACTATTGCAATCCAAATACATTTGTTTTCGTTCAGAATGATTTATTAGGTAATATTTATATAAAATAAAGTAATTCAAGTAATTAAAAACATAATTTAAAAAAAAACTAAACTTTATAATAACAAGATCTAAACAAATGTAAAAAATACAATATAAATGCAATAAATTACTGTTATTATTATTATTTTAATAACAGAGATTTCAGAAAATATAATAACGTGGATTGTATCAAAAACTGTAATGATTTATAGATGTAATATAGCCTCCACGTATTTTGTTTTCTTCGTGCAATTTCGAGGATTCGTATTTGTTTCGACATCTGACCGATGACTTCTGAGGGAACATTTATCAAGGGGACCGAGATTAAATTGATCCAAGGGGTTCCACCATTTAAATTGGTTGTCATAAAATCAGCAATATGTTTTACGATTGCAGACATTCGTCTTAATGTAACGATGTTGTTCATGTTGAACGGAAAGTTCACTTTCTTTCTGTACCAGAGCAGTGCTAACTGAAACGGGCTCAATTATCAGAAATGGGGTCAAACTGAACATGAGAATATCCAGAAAATAAAAAATAAAAACTAAATATGTTTGCAAACAAGCTGCAATTCTCAAAGATATATCTAAAGTTTAGAACAACGTAAAAATGAGATGAATGTAGTCCATTTGTATTATTTATTGCATGTATGTTTTTTTTTTAGTTTCAAGCTTCAAGAGTCGTAATTTGATTTTGTGACGACTATAAATGTATCTTTTGTTAATATAATTTCGTACGAAACACATATACACACCCTAAAATTGTGTGTACGTCGGAACAGAGGAAACACGAACGGAAGAAAACAGACGTCCCCTCTGGAAAGTGGAAAAGTTACATTTGCGACGGAATGTTTTATTCCCTTTCTTCGGCTTCCGCCTCCTCGATTCTTTATCATATTCCGAAGGACAGGGCCCGTGAATGTTTGTGACATTTGGCGACAAAATCGAGAAACTGTTTTATTATATATACATACACACCATTCCTCTCTCTCTCTCTCACTCTTTCTCTCTCTTTATATATATATATAAATTTGGACAGGCTCTGAGTTCTCAATAAATGTATAAAACATTCGTAAAATTCGAGAGAGGAAGAAGCAGTCATGAAAGTGGAGGCATTTATCTTGATGAATTCTGAATTGGAAGTCGTGACTGGAGACAGTTATTGGGAAGAATTTAATTAGGAAAATGATTTGCATAAAATTGTTACGATTCCGTTCGAATGGTGGCAAAAATGGGGGGGTGAGAGAGAAGCTGTTATTAATTTCATTAATTAAAAGGCAACTAATGTTTCGCCTGAAATACGGCGTCTCGCGTTTCCTTCCAGATTGCATAGATGTGTTACGTCATGTGTTAAATGAGTTTGTTTTAGCTTCAGGAAATTACAATTTTCTCTCCGTTTTTTGGTATGTTAATTATGCAACGTATTTATTTGCACACCAATACCTCGGTATACGGCTTCTCTTTATACGGCATTTCGCTATAACGGCCCACTTCAATTAAGGCACGTTTTCGATTTACGGCCTAAAATGTTTAGCTATAGCGGCATATCAACATGTTGGTAATCTTGCGCAATCGCAATAATTGATTCCTTATACGGCTTTTCGCTTTGCGGCCAAGTTTCGTGGAACGTATCTAGGCCGTAAAGCGAGGTATGGGTGTATTTGGATAAATGGAAATTCAGTTTGTTTCAGAATTAGCAAATTATATTATAGCATATGTTAATTTACACAGGTTGAAACCGTACTCTGCGAGGTATTTCTATAAAAATATATTTTAATCAAATAAATTGAACAGAAAATACCAAAAGTCATGATTATTTCCAAATAAAAGATTACTTTAATCTAGTTTTCTTTTCCAGTTCATAAATCATTTATTTTTAATTAATGATAGACATAACACTATCGAAACAAAACATAAACATGTCAAAAAATAGTCGAACAATATTATTGACGCATCTGATTTGACACTTCTGTCAATTTTTCTTTCAATTTGATGTAAAATTAAATATTGTTCAAACTGCTGTAAATAATAGACGTCATCTAAAAACTTAATTAATAACTTAAATATTGACATTCCATTTCATTTTTTAATTTCTAATTAACTACTGTTAAATTAAATTCCAATTTATACGTTCTAACTAGATTTTGTAAAATGAATACTACGTTTTTTCATCAATATTATACATCGTATATAAACTAAATTATGATATTTTTGTTTAAATTTATTTCTGAATCAATTTTAATTTAAAAGTGTGTTTACGAATTTCCGGTGTAGCTTTTGTTTGCGATCGTTGAGCTTCAGCTCTTTCGGAATCAATTACTTTCTGAAATTATCCACACAATCATTACCTAACCTAAATAATTGACACAACGCTTATGTCATTTATGGACGCCATCTATAGTCTAAATTGAGAATTAAAATTTAACTAGTTTCTTTTTAATTAACTGGAGCAAACACTTTACATGCGAATTACCTACCCCTACGGACTTCTTGCCGAGAGCTTTCGTTTTCCGCGAGTGGATGCGGATGTGCCGCCGCCTGAGGTTATAAAGTATGCATGGTAGCTACTTTCGCGTTCGCGACATTCTTGGGTGTATCGTCTGCCTCCGCTCCTTCGCCTTTCATATTTATTCTACATTTTTTTTTTGTACGCTCTCCGTCTCTTTCCTACCCTCTCGTCTCAGTAAGGGATGAATTTCATACGCGTCCCGCCTAATGCACGGAGCCCAGGTGCATCCATATTCATCGGGGATGAAAAAGACAGGCAAAGTGAATGCGTTATTTCTTCGGGGAATTGCACTCTTTATACATTATATATTATTATTGGTGGACTTAATATTCGAAGGGGCTGCCGCCGGCGTATAAATCACGAGCGGGTGGAGGAGCCGGGTTCCTCCAGCTCTCGCAGCGTCTTAGTGCACTTAGCCCTGGAAACTTTTTAATTAAATTTCTATTTAACTGTATTGGCCCGGTCCCTCTCTCTCTCTCTCTTTCATTCCTTCTCTCATCTTCTCCATGAAATAAATTTGACGAAAAAATAGAATGGAGATGGTCCAGACGAAGATGAGGAGTATGGGATTGATTGAAAAGTGCGCTGCGCGCATACAGGAACCGGTGAATAGATCCGAGGAGGCCGATAACTTCTAGCATGAGGCCCAATTACGTTTTATTACGTTTTTAAGAGATTGGAAAAGTTTTCGCAGCGAATTTCTCGTGTCCTGCAGGAATCAACAAGCGTTGCATAAACCCTAATGAATTCGCTCGCATTATACCATCTCCATTGCAGATGGATCGCATCCGGATGGCAATCCTTCATCATCGGTTCGGAATTGTTTCGCGCAATATCTGGAAACGCAGCGGGGAGGAAACAGCAGTAAGGGTTGCATCCAACTTCTATCAACTTTCCCCATTGAACTTATTTACTGTTCCGCACAAATACGCCGAGAAACTTTCATAATTCCTGCGAATATCTGCGAGGAGCAGCAATATTGTTTCTCATATTGCCGAGGAATTTATGAAGGGAAAAAAATGTGAAGAAATTGGAAGAAGAAAAATAGGAGAGCAAAGGAACGAGAATCCCGGATGGATCTCGCGCTCACAAGTGCAAATATTCGTTCCACGTAAACAGGTAAATCATGGAACTTTTATCGCGTCGATGTTTTATTATTGCGAAACTTCCACCCAAAAACTATATGTTAAAGTTAACGGGACAAACAAGAAAAAAAAATATAGGAAACGCTTTGAAATTGATTTCAGCCTTTTACCGAACGGATTTACACCTTTTCGTTTAGTTCAAACATTATCATTATTACAGCCAATTCAAAGCCAAAGCATAAGAAAACCTTTAGAATTATAGTATGTAGCAGTGTTTCTCAAACCATGTTTATCTGAGAGTTAATAGTTTTTCGGCAAAAAAACGTGTACCATTGCAAATAAATATTTTTTCTAACTTTTTAAGTTTTATTGATTATCTGTTATTATCTACCCAACAAAATGAACAAGTAAAATTTAAGAATTTATGAAGTGTTCTGTTGCAGGAAAAGTTTGGGAAACTCTGCTATGCAGAATCATATATAATAGTTTAAAAATATAAATTTATATACACCCATACCTCGCTATACGGCCGCTCTTTATACGGCATTTCGCTATAACGGCCCTCTTCAATTAAGGCACGTTTTCGTTTAACGGCCAAAATGTTTCGCTATAACGGCAAAAAAAACTTTTTCGATGTCGATATATCTACATGTTGCCAATCTTGCGCAAGCGCAATAATTGATTCGTTATACGGCTTCTCGCTTTGCGAACGTATCTAGGTCGTAAAGCGAGGTATAGGTGTATATATATTATTACTAATTTTTAAATTTCATTATTTCTCTTGTAAATCCATTACTTTAAATGGATTGTGTCTATTTCAATTAATTTATATAACTGTGAATTCATTCAATATCCTGGGACATCCTTCTCATAAGTAGATTTGCATATAAAAACAACCCTTAAATGTTATTAATTCACGTGCAAATCCATTACGTTTAATGCATTGTGTCTAATTTGATAAATTTGTATAACTCCTGAGATATTTTTCTCCAAGTAAATGTTTTCCTGCCTCATAAGTAGATTGAGTTACAAAAATGAACCCTTCGATGTCACCATTTCTCATGTAAATCAATTACTTTAAATGCATTGTGTCTGTTTTGATTAATGCACATAACTATGTCTTCACTTCATCTCCTGAGACTTTCTTCTCAAAGTTAATATGTAAATGTCACAAATAGATTCACCGATACAAAAAAAAATATGTGTAAATCTATTGTTGAGTACGGACTGAAATGCTGGGACGTAATGATATTTGAGGGTCGAGGGTCGATCCCGATGCACCACCCTGCAATCTTTCACAGGAGCCCGGTGAATCTGTAATTTAATTTTATAGAATTCGAAACGTTACTGCTGCGACCATTTACGGAGTTCAATTTCGACACGCCACCATTAGTATTTGACTCTCCTCGTTTTTTCCCCCCTTTTTTTCCCGTACCCCGATCCATGCTCACCCTCGGATGCGGCGAACGAATACGTACGGACCATTAGGAAGGGACACATGCGAAATGGGAGGAATCCCGAGGACATCGATGCATAGGAAATTATCCTGGCGCCATATAAATCTTGTTCGCTTCGTTCTAATTATGCGAGACACAGGAAAAACAACCGAACTGAAAAAAAGGACGATCGGACTTTATACGCGCTCGATCTGTCCTACATTTCGTTTTGCTCCGTATTAGAGTGATTTATCTGTGTGTGCGTTAGAGTGGACGTGTTAAGTTGGTGAATGTATACATTTTCCAGTCGATGTATGCGCATACTGTATTAATGTTCGTAATATATTCACAAGCTTAGCAATTTAAAGTTTTTTTTGTGCGCAAAATCGTATTTTTCGAAATGTCAACTGTCAATTGTCAACTGTCAAAATATTTAAAGACATTACTATTTAGAATAAAGTTAATAATACAACTAATGACACAATAACAAGAAAAAAATGCTTTTTGATCAATTCCAGTGAAAGTATGCTCATATTATTTCAATATTTTGAAGGCATTCACAAGTTATGCAATTTAAAGATTTATACACAGAATCGTGTTTTTTTCGAAATGTCAACTGTCATAATATAAATTAAATTTCAATGGTTAAAAATGCAACTAATGACAAATTTAAAAAAGAACTATCGTGTTTTTTCGAAATGTCAACTGTCATAATATGTAATGAAATTTCAATGGTTAAATATGCAACTAATGGCAAATTAAAAAAAGAATTAACACGACCCAATGTGTAAAAGCTATCTTAAATGTATAAAATAAGTGAATATACAGTAAATAAATTGGTAAATGTATACATTTTCTGGTCAATGTATCCACAAACTAAATTGATGTTTGTTAAGTAATTGCAAGTTAATGCAGAATCATGACAACCACTAAAATGTATTATTTAATTGCTTTACTATCGAAGCTGAAAGTGCAGGTGTTCACTCCTTATATAGAAACTTAAAGTTTGATCAAAATACAGCTGAAAAGTGCAGGTGTCCACCAGTGCCGTAACGAGGGTATGAACCACCTGTGACAAGTATCTACCTTGCACCTGTAGCAAGTGTCAAAGTTTCAATGTTGACAAAAAAAATGTTAATGTAACAAGTTAAATTAGACTAAATGCACCAATCTTTTGCACTTTTTAGTATGCACGTTGACCATTTACAGGGAGGTGAAAACCGATGGAGTGGATCAAATGATTTTTGCTTTCTAAGAAGACAAATCAACAAAAAAGAAAGTAAATATAATATCAATAAGAAATTATTGGCCGAAAGGCTAGCCTTTTGATCACTTTTTTGTAATTAAGAAAGATGTTTATTATTATTGGACTATTGGATTACTGGACTGTTTGACATTACTTGATAAAATTATTTTCGAAGTCAAAATATATTACTTAATTACTTTTTGTTTTGGAAATAAATCACGTACATTGGCTGGTAAATGTAGACATTCACCACCAATCTTTTGCACTTTTTAGTATGCACGTTGACCATTTGCGGTGAGGTGGAAACGGATGGCGGAGATCGAACGATTTATGCGTCTGAAGAAGATACAACAGCAGAGAGAGAGAAAAAAGGTAAATAAAAGAAGTTACATATGAACCCAGAACGTGGACGAGGGTGGAGAAAAAAAAATCGCAGAGATTTATTGCGATGTATTTTCCAAAATATATTTGTTCGGCACGTCTGTTTGCGAGGAGTGCGCTTCAAACAAAAGAATCAAAGGCCGAGCAAACAACGTCCTTAAGTGAGACACGGATACAGTTGACACGTCGCCACCCTCCGCAATCGCAGAGGACGATGATGACGGAGGTTGAGGAGGAAAAGGGAAAATCGTGATGGGATTCTGATGGGCCGGTTAATTCCTGCATCCTGGTTTCGGTGCAGGTGAAGGGTGCCGCCGCAGAAATCGATGAGCCCGTTGCTGTGTCTCTTCGTGTGCATCTATTATTTAGATTTTTCGTTTC
>JAFMTC010000076.1:1209484-1235705 GCA_018845635.1 Nicrophorus orbicollis | reverse complement strand
TGTTTCGTTTCTATTTTGTTAGTAATTTGTTTCTGTTTTTCATTGTTTCGTTTCTATTTTGTTAGTAATTTGTTTCTGTTTTTCATTGTTTTGTTTCTATTTTGCTAGTAATTTCTGTGTGTGGTGTTTTTTTGTCTCCGATTTATTTATATTTTCTCGCTTATTTGTCTCTTTTTTATTTCTGTTGTTTAGATTTGTTTGTATTAAGAATAGAAGTTTATATTTTGTTGCTTATTTTAATATGTATATAAATAATTCGGCTTTTTCGCTTATTTATTTATACTTGTAATTTTCTATAATTTGTTTCTAGCTATTTATCATATTTAGTACAATCGTTAATTGGATAATGTTTGAAAAATGTTAGACAAATATGCCTAGAATTTAAAATGCAAACACATGTCCTAAATATTTGATTGATTGTAAAATAGATAAGATTCAGAAAGAAACAATAATGCTCCAATTATTATTTTTTTCCTATTCAGGGTTAACGGATGTCCCAGAGATAAACTAATCAATCAATACTAATAAAGTACTGTTAAATCACAGATTATTTATACAATTGGTTATGATTGAGAGAGCACATTGATATCGCTTTATCAGCGCGAAGTCGTGAGTTGCAGGTTCGTCGTTTCAATGGACAGTAGTGAAAATGAATCTGCACTCGATCCTCCTGATATTTGCGGTCACCGCAGCAGCAGCAAATGGGGCCAAAATTTTGGGTGTTTTCCCATTTCCAAGCCACAGCCACACGATCCTTGGTTCGGCGCTCTTCAGGGAATTGGCGTCGAGGGGACACGAGGTCACCATGATCTCCCCATTTCCATTGAAAGATCCACCACCGAATTACAATGATGTTCACCTCGAGGGACTGCTGGAAATGCGGAACGAACGCATGAAGGAATTCATGAATCCCAACTGCAGCACCTTATCCAAGATCAATTACACATACGAACTTTTACGAATAATGAACGACGAAGTCCTCGAGCATAAGAATCTTCGGAAGTTTTTGGCTACGAAACCGAAGTTCGATGTGGTCATTCAGATGTGGGCGTTGAACGAGGCTCTGTTGGGAATAGCGGACGCAGTGAACGCAACGCCGGTTGCTTTCAGCGTTATTGGAGGCAGTGCTGTGCTTAACTACGTCTTCGGAAACCCAAGTCCGTATGCTTATGTTCCGCACATCGCAACTACGTTCAAAGATTCCATGTCGTTTTGGCAAAGAGTGGTGAACACCCTGGTTGCTCTTCTTGGTGATATCATTGCGCATTTCCTTCTCATACCTTATCAACAGAATATTCTTTCGAAGCATTTCCCAGACGCTCCACCTCTAGAAGAGCTTCTAGACAACGTCGATTTAGCTTTGGTGAACTCCCATTTCATAACCGAAACTCCACGACCATACCTAACTAATTCCATACAAATCGGAGGTTTCCATCTGCACGAGAAGCAACATCTACCTGAAGATCTTCAAACGTACTTCAACGGATCCAAGCACGGCGTCATCTACTTCAGCCTTGGAACAAACGTCAAAAGCGAGGAGTTGAAGCCCTCGACGATGGAAGGTATTCTGCGCGCTTTCTCCAAAACCAAGTACGACGTTCTTTGGAAATTCGATGGAACGATTCCCTACAAACCGCACAACGTTAGAATCGCCAAATGGCTTCCGCAAAAAGCCATCTTAGCCCATCCTAAAACCGTGGCCTTCATCACTCACGGAGGTTTCGGCAGCATCACCGAAGCCATCTTCCACGGAGTACCGATGATTGCGATTCCGTTCTTCGGGGATCAGCAGAAAAACGTCGCTGAAATCGCTCAAAGCGGATTTGCAGTTCAACTCGAACTTAAAGACATCTCGGAGGAAACTTTGAGCAATGCGATGGGGGAAATCACTGGTAATTCTATGTACCGTAAGCGCATCAGATCAGCTTCGGATATTTTCAAGAATCAACCGATTAATCCCATGGAAAAGGCTGTATTCTGGGTGGAGCACGTTATCAAGCACAAAGGGGCGAAACACATGAAGATTCAGAAGGTGCCCTGGTACCAATACATGTTACTCGATGTCTTCGCTTTGATCTTCTCAATTCTATCAGTATTTTTAGTAGCAATTTACTTAATAATTAAATCGATTTCATCTCTCTTCAAACAAAAAGTTAAAGTACAATAGTAGTTATATCAAATCATCATTCATAATCAATATAATTTCTCATATTTAATACAAATGTTTATTTCTTATAATTAATTAATTTAATTATAATTAATGTAATAAATCATATTTAATAAAAATTTGTAATTTTGATTATTATGAAGTAATTAAAATCTTTCCTATATCTTCAAGAAGTCAATCAATAGAAGAAAGAAAACTACGTTAATTAATTTACGTTAAGTGTAAGTATATATTTTAGGAATTATACCAAAAAGACTAAAGTTGTCTTGCCAATCCCAGCTTGTACATCATAGTTGGATATAAGAATAAAGTTATCAAAAGTTTAAATATTGCACATGAATCAGGCACTTCAGTAGAGTGTGTTGCCTAATAGTGGAAGATGGTATCGTAGAGACGAGTAAATTTAAAGTCCAAGGACAATCGTCTATGATTTAATTGGAGAGAGAAGTATGAAATATCTTCGTCTTCGTTATTAACGTTCATTTAGCATTGTTAAAATAAGCGTTCGTTGTTATGTAAAACGCAGTATCAAATTATGTGATTAAACAATTTGTAACAAACGTAGTCTTCACTTGAGACGCAGATAAAGAGTACTTTTTAAAAATATTTTAGCTTCGAATTTCTTTCACAGAATGTTAAAATATTAATTTCGTTGCATGTTGATTTTTCGAATAGTTCAAAGCAAATACACTCTTCGGCCGTGCGTTCGGCTTCTCTCGTTACTCTCGTTTACTATCGGGGTATCATTATATAATACTAAGTTAGAGTGTGTGGTTAATTGAGAACGCAATGGAAGTAACAAGAGCATCTCTATTCTTCCTGCTTTTTGTGACGACTTATTGCAATGGAATTAAGATCTTGGGCGTCTTTCCGCATCCATCGAAAAGCAGCTTCCTCCTGGGCAAAACCTTGATGAAGGAGTTGGCGGCGCGAGGCCACGAGGTCACGATGATCTCGCCGTTTCCGTTAGACGAACCGGTGGATAACTACACCGATGTTACCATGCGTAGAGTGATGGAATGGAAGTACGAGGTCATGAAGGAGATCGGCGATCCGGATTTGGGAATCATAAGGAAATTAATAGCGTTCTACGGGACTCTGCCAAAAGCCGTGGAGATGATCTACGAAGAGCCGGAGCTAATCGAGTTGCTGAAATCTGGGAAGCAATTCGACGTGGCTATTAATATGATGGGATACACGGAGGCTGTGCTTGGTATCGGACATCTTCTGAACGCCACGAATATTGCTTTCAGTATAATGGGTGGCATGCCCATCTACAATTACCATTCAGGGATTCCTTCGCCGTACGCATATGTTCCGAACACGTTTTACATTTACAACGACAAGATGACTTTCCTGCAGCGCGTCATGAACACCATGTTCAGCCTAAGCTTCAACCTGATGATCCATTTCAGCCACTACCCGAAACAAAGAGAAACTCTGAAGAAATATCATCCAAGTTTAAATTTGGATGATTTGATTCGAAATGTCGATCTTTATCTGCTGAATTCGCATTTCGCCACGGAAAGTCCAAGGCCTCATTTAACCAACACCATTCAAATAGGAGGGTACCATCTGCACGAGAAAGAGGAATTACCGGATAATTTTGCCCGATTCATGGACGGATCCAAGCACGGCGTTATCCTCTTCAGCTTAGGCACGAACATCCAGAGCGCGAATTTAAATCCAGAAACTATCCAGAGCTTTATCGACGCTTTTTCCAAATCCAAATACAATTTCCTGATGAAATACGAAAAGGATCTACCGAATCTCCCTAAGAATATCATGATCAGCAAGTGGTTGCCGCAGAAGGCTATACTCGAGCATCGGAAATGTAAAGCCTTCATCATGCACGGTGGTTTAGGAGGAATCGCTGAAGCCGTCTACAGCGGAATTCCAATGGTTGCGATTCCCTTCTTCAACGATCAGCGGAAGAACGTGGCAGATGGTCTCGATTTTGGATACATGATCGAATTGGATTTTTCGAATATAACGGAGCAAATCGTGACGGATGCTATCACCGAGATCATAGAGAATCCCAAGTACAGGAATGCCGCGAAATTCCGATCGGATATTTACAGGAATCAGGAGATTGATCCGATGGACAAGGCGATCTTCTGGATCGAGCACGTCGCAAAGCACCGAGGCGCTAAACACATGAAACCGATGGTCACGAAGTTAGCATGGTACCAATACCTGCTGATCGACGTTTTCGCCTTCCTCTTAATTGTTCTGTTAACGTCTTTAACAATAATATACCTCATTGTAAAAATGTTAATTATCCTCTGCAGAAGATCACCAAATAAATTCAAATCTATATAAATATCATGTAATCATTAATTAACAAATGTTCACATAAAACTTAAGGTACCATTTAATTCAATAAAATATTAATAAACCATACAAAACTATATTCTTTGCAATAAATTTCACGTTATCAGCGAAAACCAGATGTAAATTTAGCATTGTTGCTTTCAAGTATTTATTTTGCTAACTTACTTTACGTTTATCACGTATTTTAGTCACCTTTCTTAAAAAAAAATCCAATATTTATATTCATACATTCATATCAATATTTATTTTTGGAATAGGTAAAATTATTATACACACTTGCATCATTGAGTCAATAATAAGTCATTAACACGTTTTTTTATAGAAATATCTAATGAATTTCAATCAGTGGAAGCTTGTGTCAATGTCAGATAGGATTCTGATCGAGAGTGGCCACCTAATTAATGCTATCTAAATCTATATCTGTCATAATATTTTTTACAGACATTTCGATAGGAAAAATACGTGTGTAAAGGAACTAAGTAACTTCAAAATCCACTCAACAACGAAACGCTCATCCTCATTACTAAATCATAGATTACTGGAGATGTTTGATTAGATTCATTGCGATATGCACGTTCCCAGGTGTGCTTTCCATTTTTAGTCTGTAAATTAATATTTTTTGCATGTCTGTATATTATAATTGCATTTTATATGCGCTTTACTGAGTAACAATTCGGTAAAAACGTGTTCATGATCAATTTTTAATTTAGAAGTTGCAATGATTCAAATACTTTTTTCCATAGTTTACATTTGCATCAGCATTATCTGATTCTTTACAATTAACGCTAATTAACTGATTTTTTTTGTCTTTAAATTTATTCTATAAATGAAATTAAAGATCTATCAACAAAGTAATCTTATCAAAAATGTCCTTGATCAGCCACTCCAAACCAAACAAAACATTTATCACAAACAAATAAAAACAAGAACTTTTACAAAACTGCAAATTAAATTTGAGTTGTATTATGTAGTTTATTATATTAATATACACTTTGTGTTATTATTTTTAATTTATTTGTGGTTCATTTATAGGATAAGATAGCAACTTCTCAAGATTACGGTGGTATTTGAATAATAATAAAGTCACGAATTAGCATGCTGATCAATGACTAACTTTCAGTTCCTATCAATGGATAATTCTGCAAGTTTGTACATGTTTCTACAACGTAAATAAACATTTCACAATACAAGGAAGAATTTTCATCAGAATATTTTTTTTTGCTTGATTACATCGAGAAATTCTTTCATAGTAATGATAAATTAGCTTTATTATGTAATTATCTTAATTGATTTCTAGTGGTTCAGGTATAGTCACACCTTTGTTTTCTTAGTTTTGCATTTGTCTTATATTTGCAATATTAATTGAAATCATTCGATTGTGATTTACATGATAAAGTAATCGGGAGTAAATGTCAATTGGCAAATGTTTATCAACAATTCGGTTGGTTGTTTCCTTTAAAATAGGATGCAATTCGGATGGAGCTGTTAGTAGCTTGACATCATCGAGACGATGAAATTGTTCAGCAAAATTGCGATTGCGCTTCTTGCGGTCTTCTGGGGCGACGTCTGCTATGGGGCTAGGATCCTCGGGGTCTTTCCGTATCCCTCCAAGAGTCACCACATCTTGGGGAAAACTCTACTGAAGGAATTGGCAAACAGGGGTCACGAAGTCACTATGATCTCGGCGTTTCCTTTGAAAGATCCTCCGAAGAACTACACTGACGTTACGCTTCACCGAGTCATGGAATGGAAGTATCAAATGATGAAGAAGATTGCGAATCCGAATATAAGCGTGCCACGAAAGCTGCACATCTTCAACGAGGCGTTACCGGACGTGGTGAGGACCACTTTCGAAGAGGTGGAGCTCGTGGAATTCTTGAATTCCGGTCAGAAATTTGACGTTGCCATAACAGAAGCCATCACCGAAGCGAGTCTGGCTATTGGTCACCTCGTCAACGCTACCAATGTAGTCTTCAGCATAATGGGAGGACTGCCGATTTACAATTATCATTCGGGCATCCCGACGCCGTACGCGTACGTCCCAAGCACTTTTTATATTTACAACGACAGGATGACGTTCTTCCAACGATTTATTAACTCCATCGTCAGCTTCGGGTTGCAGTTCATGATACACTTCAAGTACTACCCTAATCAAGTTAACGTTCTTAAAGAATATTATCCGAATCTTTCCTTGGACGACATCATCCGCGACGTGGATCTGTACCTGATCAATTCGCATTACGCAACTGAAAGTCCAAGACCGCATTTGACCAACACCGTCCAAATAGGAGGATTCCATCTGCATGAAAAGGAGGAATTGCCGGATGATGTTTGCCGTTTCATGGACGGTTCCAAGCACGGCGTGATCCTCTTCAGTTTAGGTACGAACATCCAGAGCGCTAAATTGAAACGCGAAACCATTCAACAGTTCATCTCAGCATTCTCCAACTCGAAATACGATTTCCTGATGAAATTCGAAGACGATCTTCCTGATCTCCCGAAGAACATCAAAATCAGCAGTTGGTTACCACAAAAGGCTATACTTGAGCACTCCGCCACCAAAGCGTTCATTACGCACGGGGGACTCGGAAGCATCGCAGAGTCCGTTTACTTCGGAGTACCGATCATCGCCATTCCATTCTTCGGAGATCAGAAAAAGAACGTTGCTGATAGTTTGGAGTTTGGGTTCGCAATCGAGCTGGATATAGCGACGATCACCGAATCGCAAATTACCGATGCCATAGAGAAGATTACCACGGATAAGAATTACTTGAAAAACGCTCAATTCCGATCGGACATCTACAGAAATCAAGAGATGGATCCCATGGAGAAGGCTGTATTTTGGATCGAGCACGTAGCGAAGCACGGAGGCGCCAAGCACATTAAGCCGATGGCCTCCGAGCTCAAGTGGTACCAGTACATGCTTCTGGACGTGATGGCTTTATTAATCGCCGTCCTCGCGATTCTTCTAGTCGCTGTTAATTACGCAGTTGCGTCACTCAAGCAGTTTCTGTGCAAGAAGACTGCAAAAATAAAACACCGGTGATGACGAGCGTTCAATAAAAAAATATATGAACCATCCATTTATAGCTTATTACCTAATCACTCCAAAATTACGTGCGTTTATTATTTTGTTTTTATGTAATGCTGTTTCCATGCAACTTGACCTTCAGTCTATCTTCCGCGTTCGAAATCGTTCGCTCGTTTATTCACCTCTCCTCATTGCATACACGGCAATTGAGTGAGTTGTCTTTTAAACAAATCTCTTGTTGTGCATTTTTTTCTATTTGTAATAGGATTTTCGGCTCAGAAGAATCGCATAACATACATGATTGTGTGTGTGCGTGTTTAGTTGGAAGCATAGATATGAATCGTCGGTTAGCCTTGATTGGTGGCGTGTATCAATAGCTTATCGTGCTAATTAAACATAGTACGGCTCTCCTCTTTTTCGCGCTAGTCTCTATTCGCTAGTCGTGCGACAGCAGCAGTCGAATTCGGTATGGCTAAAGTTGCTCTCGCGTTCTTCCTCCTCGCCGCGGCCTTGGCCTGCGGTGATGCAGCCAAAATCTTGGGCATCTTCGCATTCCCATCGCAAAGTCACCACATTCTCGGCAAGGCCTTGCTGAAGGAGTTAGCGGCCAGGGGTCATCAGGTCACCATGATCTCTCCGTTCCCCTTCAAGACACCCCCGAAGAACTACAGGGACGTGACGCTGCACAACATGTTGGCGTGGAAGAAAACCACCATGGAGAAGATCTCGAACCCGAGCATCGGGCTGATCCAGAAGCAGGCCATCTTCCACGACAGTCTCCCCGATTTGACCCGCTCCTTCTTCGAGGAGAAAGAATTGCAGCAGCTGCTTAAATCCGGCGAGAAATTCGATCTGGCCATCAACATGATGGGATACACCGAGTCCGTCATCACCGTCGGTCACCTGCTGAACGCCACCAACATCGGTTTCAGTATCATGGGTGGTATGCCAATCTTCAACTACCACACGGCCATCCCGTCTCCACACGCTTACGTCCCGGCTACCTTCTACTACTACAGCGATAAGATGACCTTTATGGAACGCGTCATCAACACCCTCTTCAGCATTGGCTTTGAAATGATGATCCACTTCAAGCACTACCCTGCGCAGAGGGCCGTAGTCAAAGAGTTCTACCCTGAATTGTGCTTGGACAAGATAATGAAGGACGTCGATCTTCATCTCATCACCTCGCATCACGCAACCGAAAGTCCCAGACCGCATTTAACCAACACCATCCAAATCGGCGGATTCCATTTGTACGATCGCGAAGAACTCCCTGCTGACCTGAAGCAGTTCATGGACAAGTCCAAGAACGGCGTCATCTTCTTCAGTCTCGGCTCGAACATCAAGAGCGCCGAACTTAAGGGCGATGTTATGCAACAGTTCATCAAGGCCTTCTCCAACTCCAAGTACGATTTCTTGATGAAGTACGAAAAGGACCTTCCGAATCTCCCAAAGAACATCAAAATCAGCAGCTGGCTGCCGCAGAAGGCCATCCTCGAACATCCCAAATGCAAAGTATTCATCACGCACGGTGGACTCGGCAGCATCGCCGAATCCATCCACAACGGCGTTCCGATGATCGCCATCCCATTCTTCGGAGACCAAAGGAAGAACGTCGCCGACAGCATTGATTTCGGGTACGCCCTCCCATTGGAAATTACCAACATCACCGAACGCATCGTCTTGGACGCAATCAAAGAAGTCACCGAGAACCCGAGCTACTTGAAAGCCGCGAAATTCCGTGCGGATATCTACAGGAACCAAGAGATGAACCCCATGGACAAGGCCGTCTTCTGGGTGGAACACGTCATCAAGCACGGCGGCGCTAAGCATATGAAATCGATGGCCACCGAACTCAAATGGTACCAGTACATGCTTCTCGACGTTTTCGCCTTTTTGGGCGCCATCCTCTTGACCGTCTTCGGTCTTATCTACTTCACATTGAAGAAAATCGTCTGTTGTATCTGCAAGAAGCAATGCAAAAAGGCACCGACCAACAACAAGAAGGTCAAGAAAAATTAAAAACCTAATTACACAATTCGTTATTAGTTTTTTTTTAATATTTTTTTTTATTTGTGCGTTTGTTTCGTCATGATATTAATAGTTGCTAAGTGCTATGTAATTATTCTCAATCCATTATTTCGTATCATTTATCATGCAATTTGCACATCGATAATACGTTTTTCAGGCACACGAATAAAGAGAACAAATTAATAGAAATAAGTTGTTTTTACTACATCCACTTCATATATTTTTACAGTCCAATTATATAAGTCTATAATCTACAAATGCTTATCAGTTGCTTGTAACGATAAGTAAATATATAAAACTAAATGTCACGTTCAGTAAATTTGTGGGAGAGAGATGAATATGTACTCAAATCTAAAGAGATAAAGTACTTGCATAAACAAGTTGTTGTATCGATATATATAAGTACAAAACAGGCATTGTAATTACAGTTGAACAACAGTGCATACCACCGTGTAGTCCGTATTACGAACAGTGATTATTATGAAGAAAGTGGGTTTATTTCTTTTGGTGCTACTGGCCATCGGCGAGGGTTCTAAAATACTTGCAATAATTCCGTTTCCGAGTCCAAGTCATCAAATCCTTGCGAGCGCTCTGCTGAAAGAGCTAGCTTCTCGAGGCCATGAAGTCACGATGATCTCTCCGAACCCGTTAAAAAATCCTCCTAAAAATTACCGCGACGTTGTACTAGAAGATATCAAAGTATGGAAAGATAAAACCATGTCCGTAACGATGATGCAAGATCTTGGTAAATGGGATAAATTTAAGATATTTTATAAGGCGATAAAAGATGCAGGTAAAATGGTACTAGGTGATCCGAATTTGCAGAGTTTCCTGAAGGAAGAACAAAAATTCGATCTGTGTATTCAAATGGTGGGTTTCTTGGAAAGCCTTCTGCCAATCTCACATGTCGTTAACGCAACAACCATCGGATTCAGCATAATCGGAGGAATGCCAGGATTAAATTACCATACGGGTATACCAATGCAGTATTCATTTGTACCCAATATTTTCTTGCCGTTCACCGAAGAGATGGGATTCTTCGAGAGGCTAATCAACACATTCGCTGGTTTGATTACCGATCTTCTTATGTACGCTTTCATTTTGCCGTCGCAAAGAAGTTTAGCCGCAGAGTTTTTCCCGAACGCGCCGACCATCGATGAACTTTTAGAAGATGTCGATTTGCACTTGATCAACTCGCATTTTGCGACGGAATCGCCTCGAGCTTACTTCCCGAACATGATTCAAATCGGAGGATTCCATCTGCAGGAAAAGCAGAAACTGCCGGAGGATATCCGCTCTTACATGGACGCTTCCAAAAACGGAGTCATCCTGTTCAGTTTGGGCAGTAACCTAAAGAGCGCCGAACTGCCCAAGGAAAAACTCGAAGGAATAATGAAAGCATTCGCGAAATCCAAGTACGACATCCTCTGGAAGTTCGAGGACAAACTACCATCCAACATGAAGAACCCGAAGAACGTAAAGATCAGCAGTTGGTTGCCACAGAAAGCCGTATTGGCTCATCCGAAGACTGTAGCATTCATTACTCACGGTGGAATGGGCAGCACCGTCGAGGCCGTCTATAACGGAATTCCCATGATCTGCATCCCGTTCTTCGGGGATCAATCTAAGAACACAGCCGACAGCGTGAACAACGGATACGCAATCCATTTGGACTTTAAGGACGTGAACGAGGACACTCTAACCACGGCCATGGATGAAATCACCGGGAACCCAGATTACACGAAGGTCGCTAAATTGCGTTCGGACATCTACAAGAACCAAGAGATCAATCCCATGGACAAAGCCGTCTTCTGGATTGAACACGCGATCAAGCATCGTGGAGCTAAACATCTGAAGCCCAGATCTTCTAAAATCCCATGGTACCAGCTAATGCTCTTCGATGTGTACGCAGCTCTCTTCGCAATATGCGCCGTCTCATCACTGATCTCCATTTACATAATAAAAATGGTAACTAAATGCTGCAGAGCTAAAAGCAACAAGAAAGTAAAAACCAATTAAAAGTATTATTAACAAATTATATATTATTTATACAAGTTATTATACAATTTTATACCTATTAAAGTGTGCAAAACAAACGGAGTGTTATTTAAATTTATACTATTTAACGTTCAAAGTTTAACGAATCCATCAATAAATCTTTAAATTCGGGACTGATGTCGGTCATCTTCAGGTGATTAACCACCCGCATCGCTTTTATACGAAGGATAACTAATTGCTCCACGTCTTTCTATTCCAATTTTACAAAATCGGTTAACGTCTTCATTAGATAACAGAAGCTGTTTGTACCCACGTACATAATGAAATTGGTTACCAGTTTCATATCAAATCTCTTTCCCGACAACGGTCCTCCCTCTAAAACCCTCATCCACGGCTCCTTGATGTCAAACAGCTTTTTCAAATGATCGTGTCTCGTCTTTGCCACGTTCTTCTTAAGTTTATTTACCGAAAACGACATCCTTCTATCGTACAACCCGTAAACGAAATGAATACTGTCCCCTTTTGACCTGCGATTTTATCTATGTCTGAATATGCGAATGTTTTCTAATTCTTACGATATTCCCATATAAAAGTTTTGCAATATCTGTAATATGTATAGAATCGCCTATAAAACTTAATCGTTATTGGTTTAACGCAATAACCTCTGTATTCCATTTAATAAACAACAGCAATTATTTACTTACTTTTGATAAAAGCAGATTAGGAACGCAAATATTTATATACTTCATTACATTTTTTCCCAAAGATTAAAGAAAATCTGCAGGAAACTGCATAGCTAGAGACGCTGATCCATTCATTTTTATCTGTTCGGCAGCCTAAAAATTGAGCACTGTCAATACTAGATCAATAGATACGTTTTTGATAATTACCACAAAGAGAGGCGGGTCGGTGGGATGCGGATGGAATCCGGAAAGACGGCAGTTCAGAAAGTAATCCAATCCGTAATCAGGTGTCAACACGAAGATATCCGTACTTAAAAATAATTTGTATAATAATAAATCGTATCGCGTTGTTATAATAATTTTGAATAAAATATTATATGAAGTACTTACTCATTATACTTAGGTGCACAGACGATGGCAATGGCTTCAGACATCAACAGTTGATACGGACAATGCGCATGCAGATCTACGCTCGACAAAAATGCAGCCTGCGTGGGATGAGTCTGAAATCGAGATTTTCTTGATTTGTTTCATATATTTACTCTTAATTTTACGTGAATCCATCCTATGGTGATCAAATTATGTTGGTAATAATGGAGTGTCTCTTCCTCGTTCATCATCAAACAAGAGTCTGAAGTTCCCTTCTGCTTAGGAATTATCACATGGGTGATTATCAATTGATTCATTTCCTATAATCACGAAGCAAATGATATCATTATACCTCAAAAGTGTAAATCAATTCGTACTAGATTTCCAGCTAAAATCCCGCAAGTTTCTTTATTAGCCAGAGTGTTATTCTTTGCGAGCATCAAGAACTTAGGCATGACGCAGGTTGGAATGACAACACTTGCTACTTCTATCGACGATAGGTTGCAACACGGTTCTGAAATATTAAATATTGTTACACTTTCAGGATCAATTAGAGCTTCTCGCTAAACTAACGAAGAAGTCGGTAACGTTGGCTTTGAACTCTTGTCCGGTATGGAAGACATAGCATATATGACTGTGTGTGTGCGTGTATAGTTGGAAGTATAGATATGAATCGTCGGTTGGCCTTGATTGGTACGGCTCTCTTTTTCTCGGTACTCACCAGTACTCAGTCGTGGGACAGCAGCAGTCGAATCCGGTATGGCTAAAGTTGCTCTCGCGTTCTTCCTCCTCGCCGCGGCCTTGGTCTGCAGTGATGCAGCTAAAATCTTGGGCATCTTCCCATTCCCATCGCAAAGTCACCACATCCTCGGCAAGGCCCTGCTGAAGGAGTTGGCGGCCAGGGGTCATCAGGTCACCATGATCTCTCCGTTCCCCTTCAAGACTCCGCTAAAAAACTACAGGGATGTCACGCTGCACAACATGGTGGCGTGGAAGAAAACCACCATGGAGAAGATGTCGAACCCGAGCATCGGGCAGATCCAGAAGCTGCTCATCTTCCTCGACAGTCTCCCCGATTTGACCCGTACCTTCTTCGAGGAGAAAGAATTGCAGCAGCTGCTTAAATCCGGCGAGAAATTCGATCTGGCCATCAACATGCTGGGATACACCGAGTCCGTCATCACCGTCGGTCACCTGCTGAACGCTACTAACATCGGTTTCAGTATCATGGGTGGTATGCCAACCTTCAACTACCACACGGCCATCCCGTCTCCACACGCTTACGTCCCGGCTACGTTCTACAACTACAACGATAAGATGACCTTCATAGAACGAGTCATCAACACCCTCTTCAGCATCGGCTTTGAAATGTTGATCCACTTCAAGTACTACCCTGCCCAGAGGGCCGTAGTCAAAGAGTTCTACCCTGAATTGTGCTTGGACAAGATAATGAAGGACGTCGATCTTCATCTCATCACCTCGCATCACGCAACCGAAAGTCCCAGACCGCATTTAACCAACACCATCCAAATCGGCGGATTCCATATGTACGATCGCGAAGAACTCCCAGCTGACCTGAAGCAGTTCATGGACAAGTCCAAGAACGGCGTCATTTTCTTCAGTCTCGGCTCGAACATCAAGAGCGCCGAACTTAAGGGCGATGTTATGCAACAATTCATCAAGGCCTTCTCCAACTCCAAGTACGATTTTTTGATGAAGTACGAAAAGGACCTTCCAAATCTCCCGAAGAACATCAAGATCAGTAGCTGGCTGCCGCAGAAGGCCATCCTCGAACATCCCAAATGCAAAGTATTTATCACGCACGGTGGACTCGGCAGCATCGCCGAATCCATCCACAACGGCGTTCCGATGATTGCCATCCCATTCTTCGGAGACCAAAAAAAGAACGTCGCCGATAGCATTGATTTCGGGTACGCCCTCCCATTGAAAATTACCAACATCACCGAACGCATCGTCTTGGACGCAATCAAAGAAGTCACCGAGAATCCGAGCTACTTGAAAGCCGCGAAATTCCGTGCGGATATCTACAGGAACCAAGAGATGAACCCCATGGACAAGGCCGTCTTCTGGGTGGAACACGTCATTAAGCACGGCGGCGCTAAGCACATGAAATCGATGGCCACCGAACTCAAATGGTACCAGTACATGCTTCTGGACGTTTTCGCCTTTTTGGGCGCCATCCTCTTGACCGTCTTCGGTCTTATCTACTTCACATTGAAGAAAATCGTCTGTTACATCAGCAAGAAGCAATGCAAACAGGCACCGACCAACACCAAGAAGGTCAAGAAAAATTAAAAACATAATTACACAATTCGTTATTAGTTTTTTTAAATATAGGTTTTGTATTTGCGTTCGATTCGTCATGTTATTAATTGTTGCTAAGTGCTATGTAGTTATTCTCAATCAATTATTTCGTTTCATTTGTCATGCACTTTGCACATCGGTATTACGTTTTTCAAGGCACACGAATAAAGAGAACAAATTAATAGAAATAAGTTGTTTTACTACATCCACTTCATCTATAAGTCTAGAATCTGCAAATGCTTATAAGTAGCTTGTAACGATAAGTAAATAACTAAAAGTAAATGTCACGTTCAGTAAATTTGTGGGAGAGAGATGAATATGTACTCAAATCTAAAGAGATGAAATACTTGCATAAACAAGTTGTTGTATCCATGTATATAAATACAAAACAGGTATTGTAATTACAGTTGAACAACAATGCATACCACCTTGTAGTACGTATTACGAGCACTGATTATTATGAAGAAAGTGGGTTTATTTCTTTTGGTGCTACTGGCCATCGGCGAGGGTTCTAAAATACTTGCAATTATTCCGTTTCTAAGTCCAAATCATCAAATCCTTGCGAGCGCTCTGCTGAAAGAGCTAGCATCTCGATGATCTCTACGAACCCGTTAAAAAATCCTTTTAAAAATTACCGCGACGTTGTATTAGAAGATATCAGAGGAAAGATAAAACCATGTCCGTAACGATGATGCAAGATCTTGGTAAATGAGAGAAATTTAAGATATTTTATAAGGCGGTAAAAGATTCAGGTAAAATGGTACTAGGTGATCCGAACTTGCACAGTTTCCTGAAGGAAGAACAAACATTCGATCTATGTATTCGAGAGGCTAATAAACACATTCGCTGGTTTGATTACCGATCTTCTTATGTACGCTTTCATATTGCCGTCGCAAAGAAGTTTGCCGCAGAGTTCTTCCCGGACGCGCCGACCATCGATGAACTTTTAGAAGATGTCGATTTGCACATGATCAACTCGCATTTTGCGACGGAATCGCCTCGGGCTTACTTCCCGAACATGATTCAAATCGGAGGATTCCATCTGCAGGAAAAGCAGAAACTGCCGGAGGATATCCGCTTTTACATGGACGCTTCCAAAAACGGAGTCATCCTGTTCAGTTTGGGTAGTAACATGAAGCGCGCCGAGCTGCCCAAGGAAAAACTCGAAGGACTAATGAAAGCAGTCGCGAATGCTAAGTACGACATCCTCTGGAAGTTCGAGGACAAACTACCATCCAACATGAAGAACCCGAAGAACGTAAAGATCAGCAGTTGGTTGCCACAGAAAGCCGTATTGACTCATCCAAAGACTGTAGCATTCATTACTCACGGTGGAATGGGCAGCACCGTCGAGGCCGTCTATAACGGAATTCCCATGATCTGCATCCCGTTCTTCGGGGATCAATCTCAGAAGACAGCCGACAGCGTGAACAACGGATATGCAATCCATTTGGACTTTAAGGACGTGAACGAGGACACTCTAACCACGGCCATGGATGAAATCACCGGGAACCCAGATTACACGAAGGTCGCTAAATTGCTTTCGGACATCTACAAGAACCAAGAGATCAATCCCATGGACAAAGCCGTCTTCTGGATTGAACATTGAACACTTCTCAATTTACATGATAAAAATGGTAACTAAATGCTGCAGAGCTAAAAGCAACAAGTAAAATCCAATTAAAAGTATTATTAACAAATTATGTATTATTTATACAAGCTATTATACAATTTTATACCTATTAAAGTATGCAAAACAAACGGAGTGTTATTTAACTTTATGCTATTTAACGTTCAAAGTTTAACGAATCCATCAATAAATTGAAGTAAGTTATCGACGGTGGGGCTCATTTCGTTATCCCTAAACCAAGCGGTCCTAGTTTCGTCGTCCAATTTATAACAAAGAAGGTGCAGAATCACGAACAATCCGTGCTCTTTAAATTCGGGGCTGATGTCGGTCATCTTCAGGTGATTAACCACCCGCATCGCTTTTAAACGAAGGATAACTAACTGCTCCACGTCTTTCTTTTCCAATTTTACAAAATCGGTTAACGTCTTCATTAGATAACAGAAGCTGTTTGTACCCACGTACATAATGAAATTGGTTACCAGTTTCATATCAAGTCTCTTTCCCGACAACGGTCCTCCCTCTAAAACCCTCATCCACGGCTCCTTGATGTCAAACAGCTTTTTCAAATGATCGTGTCTCGTCTTTGCCACGTTCTTCTTAAGTTTATTCACCGAAAACGACATCCTTCTATCGTACAACCCGTAAACGAAATGAATACTGTCCCCTTTTGACCTGCGATTTTATCTATGTCTGAATATGCGAATGTTTTCTAATTCTTACGATATTCCCATATAAAGTTTTGCAATATCTGTAATATGTATAGAATCGCCTATAAAACTTAATCGTTATTGGTTTAACGCAATAACCTCTGTATTCCATTTAATAAACAACAGCATTTATTTACTTACTTTTCATAAAAACAGATTAAGTACGCAAATATTTATATATTTTTTCCTAAAGATCTGCAGGAAACTGCTCCGTCATTTTTGTTATTCAATCGTTTGGTGCAGAATGATTAATCATATTATCTCTGAAATTGGATAGTAGTAATATTAACAAATGGCAATTTAATGCCCATCAATCACGTCACCGCAAATCTACAAAAATACTATATTAATTCACATAATTGGCCACAGCCACCTATCAAATTACTCCTTGTTTAACTTTAAAATATCAAAGAGACAGAAGATAATAAATTCACATTCGAACGCAATAAGAAGATTTTATTACTTTCAATAAGTAAACAAAAATAAAACAATAAACATTGAATGCTCAACAATGTGGAATTTATAAAAGAAATAAATAAATTATAGTTTCACCCCAGTTTTAGCTGAAAGACGATACGTGTTCGTTCGGCAATACTCCTCTAAAAGCGCAAAAGAAAACGTTATTCAAAGGCGCAACGCTTCGACGAGTATTGCTTATTTACTTCAGCATGAGAACCCAAGAAAATGCAATTACAATTAGAAAAGCTATTTATATCGTGATTCAATATAGAAATAGTAAAAATAGCGCATTTGTATGTATATATAATATTTCTTCAAATATATATATTTTTAGTGGTTTATCTAGTACGTTCATAAATATTGCCGTTTCATTGTTATTTCTTATCACGAAGATCCAACACCTCCAGAGGCGCTGATCCATTCATCTTTATGTGTTCGGCAGCCTAAAAATTGAGCGCTGTAAATACTAGATCAATAGATACGTTTTCGATAAGTACCATAAAGAGAGGTGGGTCGGTGGGATGCGGATGGAACCCGGAAAGACGGCAGTTCAGAATGTAATCCAATCCGTAATCGGGTGTCAACACGAAGATACCCGTACTTAAAAGTAAATTATATAATAACATCGTATCGCGTTGTTATAATAATTATGAATAAAATATTATACTTTATGCAGTATTTGAATAAAATCAAGTACTTACTCATTATACTTAGGTGCACACACGATGGCAATGGCTTCGGGCATCAACAGTTGATACGGGCAATGCGTATGCAGGTCTACGCTCGACAAAAATGCAGTCTGCGTGGGATGAGTCTGAAAACGCGATTTTCTTGATTTGTTTCATGTGTTTACTCTTAATTTTACGTGAATCCATCCTATGGTGATCAAATTATGTTGGTCCTGATAATCGAAGGTCTCTTCCTCGTTCATCATCAGACAAGAGTCTGAAGTTCCCTTCTGTTTAGGAATTATCACATGGGTGATTATCAATTGATTCATTTCCTATAATCACGAAGCAAATGATATCATTATACCTCAAAAGTGTAAATCAATTCGTACTAGAGTTCCAGCTAAAATCCCACAAGTTTCTTTGTTAGCCAGAGTGTTATTCTTTGCTAGCATCAAGAACTTCGGCATGACACAGGTTGGAATGACAACACTTCGAAGACCGGCCACTGTAGTTTGGCTGCTAATTGATGACGGTTTGCTGCTTCTATCGACGATAGGTTGCAACGCGGTTCTGAAATATTAAACCTTGTTACACTTTCAGGATCAATTAGAGCTTCTCGCTGAACTAACGAAGAAGTCGGTAACGTCGGCTTGGAACTCTTGTCCGGTATGGAAGGCCTAAATTCGTTGATTGCGATGTTTGGATCTGGATAGTTAATGTTATCTATATCGGTAGGTGGCAAAACCAAAGACGTTCCGATCCATGTGGACTGCCCCTGAGTGCTTTTTGTTTTACTGGTACTCCTTGTCCTAGTCCGTTCCTCTTCTTCTTCTCTAGCTCTTCTCTCTTCTTCATCCTCTTTCTCTTTAATGCTCTAAAAGTAAATACAAATTCTATTAATAATAATAGTCTTATTTCACAAAAAATAAATAAATATATTGATTACTTTTAACTATACCTTATAAAGTACATATTCTTTGGTATATTGATCCAGCAATTCCTGCTTCAACTTCTCAGCCTTTGGAATGATCTCCCTAAGCTTCTGTTTATTAATCTCCTTTGTAGTCAAGGGCACATCCTTAAATCCAGGATGCTTTCGAATCTTCTCTATGAATAATGTCATATACTTCAAGTACAGAACATAAGCACTCTCAAAGTTGCCCTCTGTGTAATAAACGGTGGCCATTCGGATGAGCTCAATGCCTGATCGGTAATATCTAAAAAGCAGTTGTATCAAGTAGAATTGTGTTTGAGTGGAACATTAGTACTTTACACTCACCTCACAGGTGGAATATTTGGGTCAACTTCCAAATTGTTGCCATTGTTGGTGAGGATCTTCAGCCTCTCCTGAGGCTCCATCAGAGCCAGTCTCTCCTTCTTGGAGCTCATCGTGAATCTTTAACAAATTCCTATGTGGGTACTTTCCAATGAGAGGTTAACATTATTTGGCAGACACCGTGACTCATAATCAGCTGTTCAGTGTTTTTGCTGTTACTATGTTACAAAATCAATAATACGCATTTATGAATACGCATTACATTCTTTGATTGCTCATAATATGAATCATGACTATATAATAACATAATCAATAATTTTAAAGCCAATAAACATTATACAAAGTTTGTCATATTATGTAAAATATATATGCAACCAAACGCGCACGCTCAATTTTTAACTCATGAGAGTTCGTAATTCAATTTTAAAATGTATTGCTGTTAATTATTATTATGTACATGTACATTAAGAAACGTAATTTGGTTGATAATCTGCTATCCTATTTCCATCCAGAATGTTAACTTCAAATCCTTCGGTGCATTTGTTCTGCACGCAAATTTTCAGCTTGATTTTGGCACCGTAATCCTTGGATTTATCGGCCGAAGTCTGAGGCAAATTCAAATGTTGATATTCCTCCAACACCAAATGATTCCTAAGATTCTCGTAGCTCTTCCGTATCTGAAACGGAGCTTCTGCGAGACTGCATTCCAAATACATCTCACAAAGAAGTAATCCCTGTACATCAATTGAAGCAAATCTTTCAAAAAATTATTATTCTTACACCATTCCTCTTGTTATCAACGCTTCCATCATGCTCCACGATCTTCTCGTAAGTTTCCAAGATTTTACCAGCATCGGGATAAGTTCGGGTCAACTCCTTTCTACAAATTTCCACGGTAGACTTAATTGGGCTATAAGCGCTGTTCCGGAGAAGAATTTCGTTGTTGTACTCTTCGTTCTTGTAGAACATTCCGTTGTACAGATTGACTATTAGAAGGAGGTATTTCAAGATACCCTCCTCTTCGCCTTGACTCAATTTCCTGTCCTGGCAATCCTTCATGAAGGAAAAGTCTGGCAAGTACAGGAGGAACTTTAAAAACGCTTTAAGTTTATCGATCAACCCGCCACTACCTTCGTGTTATCCGTAAAGTAACTGGCGTTAACGGAACAGCTATTCTTCAGAGTATCGTAATCGCACGAAATGGTATAGTTGATGCCCATCAGCAAATCCAGAATGTCCATTATGTACACACCGAATGGCAAATTGCTCTGCTCGTAAACCGCGTTGCATAAGTTAAGTTTACTGAGCATGTCCGATTTTACGAAGTCGCTCGTTGGCCAAGCCAATACTTCAGTGTTGTTCATCTAAAAAAAAACAAATTAAGTAACACTCATCAAGCAATCAATTAACGTGATTAAAAAATACTTGTGTTAATTCTGCAATGATTTCGTCGAGAACCGAAGCTATTGTGAAATAATCCATGTTCTTTAAACAATGCCTGGTTAAGACGTAAACCGAAAATAAATTGATTGATAAGATTTGAAGTTTGGTGTGCACTTGATTTAACTTCAGCTTATTTTCCAGAGTCACGCTTCCCGTTTTCATGTGATCCTCAACTTTGGAGATCTTCACGCGAAGCGAGTTTAGAGTGTTCAGCAATCCGATCTCGATGATGCTCTTGCAGACTGCGTTCAATTTCAAGCAGACCTCTTTCACTGTGAGCAAATCCTCGAAGTTTAATTGCTGGAGGATGCGCTCCAATATGTTGGGCGGAAGATCTGTGATTTTCAGTGCTTTTTTGCTACTGAACATTTTCACGACGAATTTTGGTAGTGACATTTTTCAAATAAACAATTCACGTTTTACGTACTTCAATTACATTGACGTGACATTAACGTGATGGTCATCTTTGTGATTGCCGGAGTTGCGAGCTGCAAGGATTATGCTCACATCTCGTACGTGTGTCGGTACCTCGAGAAGAAATTACCTGACTTCAACATAAACCGCAAAGAATTCGAACTTGTTGATTGGAAGGTATAGATCATAACTATTTATTTACTTCTTGATAATTGTGGTTAGATTTGATTATAATAGCTTTGTTAACCATCTATTACTGATATTCTTTGTTTGATGATACATTTATGAAATCTTATTTTGTAATAATACTGTTGAATTGTTTTGTCAAGATAAGAACTTCAGCTTTTTTATAAATAGGTTTGGCTCAAGAAAATAAACTGTACGAGCAATTGGCAACACAATACATCTCCTTTGGTGTACAAAGAATTGCTATACTATGGTGGGATGCGTTACTACGTTGGAGGTATCAGCGAGTTTTGGGAATACTGCTTCGACTATTACGGTTTAGAATCGTACCTTTCCGCAGAAGAACTCGAAGATTTAGCTAAAGATAATTACGAGGTGATTATTCATTTTATGGTCATATTGTGGAACAATTTAAACTTGGATTGCAGCACTTCAAAGCCCAAAAAATCGATGAAGTCAAAGGTCCTGATTCGACGACCAATATTACGTTCTACGGATACAACAGCATCGTGGACATTCTCGTGCCGGAGATATTCAAAATCGAGGAGCTCACCAGCAAGAAGCCGTTGCGCATGAAGTTCTACGACAACGACGACAACGACTTCGCCGAAGCCTTGGATTTCATTAAGAACGATTACAATTGCAGCGGTTGCTTAGTGGAGACCATCGGTGATGCTATCAGAGATTGTGATATCCTCTTCATCCTGGAGAATATGACGGAGTACGGATGGTGTTATTTCGCATTTTGATGCAATTATAATATAGTTGTTTAAGCTAGAATGGAACGGAACAAGCCGGAGGTTATTCTCATCAGGATAAACCAAATGGCCGAGACGATTTCGAGGATTGGTAAGAGGTCGATCAAAATAATCTTCGCCAATTACGGTCCTTCTTGCTTCGCCGCGACTTTACTCAGCGATACCTGCCATATCCGTATTCCGAACATCGTCGTTGTAGCAAGTGATATTGGTTTGGGTGTTTTGAATCAAATATCCGAAGAGTGCAAAATTTCAATGGAAAAGCTGCAAGGACCACCGGTCTGGGGATACTTGGACAAAAACCAGTTCGTCGATTTGGAGTTTTGCCTGAAGAAGTGCGATGTTTACAAACCATTCGAAAGAGCCATCAGAAGCACAGAAAACTCCACTTTGCAGATGGGCACCATCGCGACAGAAATGCGGTTCGTCAACTACCTTATTGATGATCCAGATGATATCTGCAATTCTGCTTTCATAAGAAAGGTAAATTACTCTATAGCCTAGTTGAATGCAATTCTATTAAGAATTTTCAGGAGAGTCTATTCTTCAAACTGGATCGTCCCTCGATCTACGCCAAGGTTTCCGCAACTGTGAATCTTCTGAAGATCTGGTACGGCAATAAATTCTCCAACGAGGTCATCTCGTTAGGCGTCAAATCGAACGAAACTTTCGGAATTTCACGAGGACTCATCTTCTCTCAACCGGCTGTACTGGAAAAGGGCACCTGGGTGCCGTATGTGAAGTACCCGGTTCGTGAACAGTGCCAGGAAATCATCAACAAGATGGTCAAAGCAGCCAGGACCTTTGTCAATACTTTTTATACGCGTTTACCCGATAGAACTACAACTGGAGATTCCTGTTAGCACTCATTTCTCATTTACTTTTATCTTCTATTTCTGAATAAATTCATATGAAAATATACATAATTAATTTTATACAATAACTAGGTTCTTTAAATCAATTAATTACTTTTTCTAAGTTTTAGAAAATGATAATTTCGTCAGAATATAGTTAATTTATGTATTTTTCCAATACCTTCCTTTCCTTTTGACGTCATAGCCAGTCAATGTTTTTGAATTGATGTCGGATTATTGATGTGATCTTATAAAGTGTAAACTATATTTGCTTTTCAAACGACTTGGATAATTCTATGATGTTTGAAAAGTTTAGGAACTGCTGAGATAATTCAAATATTGATGGTGTATAGGCAACTTTATTTTCTTTAATGCATGATTAGTTGTCCAGAGCACCAAAAGATTGAGCTTCTGGAAGGAGTTCCTAAGCGATTTGGCGAAGAATCCTGACTGGTTAATTATTTATTGTTAAATTATTCGATTCTATAAGTGCCCTTTTTGAAAATGAAAGTAGTCTTATATGATAGTCTTATATAACTGTAGCGATTCCTATAAGATGTTTTTTTCAGTTTCGATAGGCTTGCTGAATAGGTTGGTATTGGTTATCGCTCTGACGTCTCAAGGACGAATGATGTGATGGCAATGCCATTACAGTAGTACATATTACGTATAGACTAACTTTTCCCCGACTCATTGTATCGCTGGTAGTTGGCGACGTCGAAGGATCAAAGTTCATCCATAGGACTGTATTCGTGCAGTTCGTCCTCCTCAGAAGAGTAAACGGTATCGAGAGAGCACGTTCCAGTTTTTTCCGAACGATTCGGTGCATTTAAATCTAGTACACAGTCAAGACTCGACAAAATGGGTAAACAATACACGTTAGCCGAAGTTAAGAAGCACAACGACAACCACAGCACCTGGATTATCATCCACAACGAGGTGTACGATGTAACCAAGTTCCTCAACGAGGTATGTCAGCAAACGCAGTCTCGAATACTAATTGCACGAAAAAAACAATCATCATCATCAATTAACACCAATGGTACTTATTCGATCAGCACCCAATTAGTTTTTCAGCAACGGAATCCTTATCACATAATTTATGTACCAATCAATGACTATACATAATTCAAATCTGAATCCCAACTAACCGTGATAACCCTTATCTCGAGTACGTCGTATCCTTTAGAAAATTAAACCCATCTCACGGGCTGAATTTTGTTCTTCAAGTTTCGAAATGCAATATTCATGATATAACGTTACATTAATAATTTACACATATTTGCCAAAAACAGAGTTTTTTTTTTTAAATTTAACAATGTCTTCCTCATTCGGAAACATACCAATCACGGTACAAAACCATAATTGCATTCTGCCATTTACGTGTGTCTGAGAAACGCGAAGGATAATAAGTAAACACGCACGCACCCGTTGACGGTGCGCGTTATGCAATTGCAATCATCTGTTATTATCCTGGTGGCTAATGAAGCGCGCTGTTTTCTCTCCAATTAGCACCCCGGCGGTGAAGAGGTACTCTTGGAGCAGGCAGGAAAGGACGGAAGCGAAGCCTTCGAAGATGTCGGTCATTCCTCCGACGCCAGGGAAATGATGGTCAAGTACAAGGTCGGGGACATCATCGAAGCCGAACGCAAACCGGTGAAACAGAAGACGCACAACTGGTCCACCGTCGATTCCGATGCCCAAGCCAATGAAAGGTTAGTAAATGATTAAGTTAAAACATCTTCTAATCTAAATAGTATTGTTTTGCCATATCTTGTCTCTTACTCTCGTACTTGTTGCAGCTCACTGATGTCCTGGATTATCCCAATCACTCTGGGCGTAATAGCGACAATCATCTACCGCTATTTCCAAAGCCATTAAACTCACCTTTAACCTGTTGTCTTTTTGTTCTCTGTTCTTTTCTTAATTATATAGCCTAAGTTTCGTCCACATGACAGCAATACACGTATTTCTTTTTCAACTCTCGCTCTAAGATTGTTATTTCTTTCGTCTCTTTCTCTTCCATTTACCAAAACTGGGACCATTCCAAAATGATGTTGCGTTTCTCATTATCCCCCTGTTGCGCCGGCAATCTTATTGGTGATTCGTTCATTTACCTGTGTAACTTTGCAAACATAAATCGGTGGTTAGCGACGCATAATAGCATTGTTTCTTGATATAAAATAAGTAGAGCGTTAGATGATGATGGGTCCCGTTTTTCATCCGAATGAAAATAAGAAGTGCATAGAACGGGACTCGTAGATAAGATATTATATAAACACATAGCTAATATATATAATATAAAAGAAAATATAAATTATTATATTAATGGAACATCATAATTAATGTATGTAATATTTTTGATTAGCGATGAATTTATTTACATTTGATTTTGTATTGAAACTCTGGTGTACTTTTTATTGTTGCATAAAGAATTTATCAATGTACTTTTACTCAATAACGTTTTATTTCGTCAATACCCAATTCCTCCCTTAAAAGCATGTTTCAAAAGAACGTTCCACTTCAATTTCCTTAATTGAGCTAATTTCACACATAAAAGATTTTAGAACGTTTCATTTCCTTAATTTTACATCACTTTTAACTTAAGTTTCCCGGTTCATTGACATTATTAAGCTATTCTCAATTACAAAGAAAATTTACTATAATAAACACACTCTATATTTATGTATTTCTTTCAATTGTCGAATAATTCTATACTTAATATTTAAATAACAATATCGTTAACAATAGCCAACAATCGTTTGAATGGAATTAATTATTTCACAAATTAGATTTTTAATTTTAAATATTCAACCTTTCTTATCGATTTTGAAAGATCTGAACCTGATTTTTACTTTAAATTCAATTTTCTAAAGAAAAAA
>JAFMTC010000076.1:1173823-1204020 GCA_018845635.1 Nicrophorus orbicollis | reverse complement strand
AGGCCTGTTTGAGATCGGACTAATCGAGTAAGTAAAAATAAACTATACAAATAGAGTCACAACTTTACTGAAAGCTCTATTAAAATTTAGTATGTTACTACATTTTCGGAATATACTTGGGAGATACAAAAAAACGTATTTTAGAGAATCCGGACTGATCGAAGCGTCCGGATTTTCGAAACTACTAATATTTAGGTCTGTTTGAGATCGGACTAATCAAGTAAGTAAAAATAAACTATACAAATAGAGTCGCAACTTTACTAAAAGCTCAATTAAAATTTAGTATGTTACTAATTTTTCGGACCATACTTGGTAGAAACGAACAACGTATTTTAGTGAATCCGGACTGATCGAAGCCGATGTATTCGAGCTAGCTGTATTTAAAAGAATCAACTATAATTTAAATACAAATTCAATACTTAATACTTGTACTTAATTAATTTCATATATAAATTTATCTTCCTGCGATACGTTATTATTGTTGGAGTTCATTCAACACTGTTGTTGTTTTGCTGCATTGAATGACTACACGATTCTAGAGCCGGGTGTACAATCTTGTTATTTCAATGCCAGGAGACGTGTAGAATGAATAATTTGATCGCAAAATAACGTTGAGAATGTATTTTTTAAGTTTTAATCGATTGAGTCGAAATCCGATAAAGCGCGAAAAACATGAAACTATCGTTTCGAAAAACGACCTTTGGCCTACAGCACTTGGATTGTCATGGTTAATAATTTATCAGAGATTTCATACATTTACTGATTTCAACGACAACAAATGCGAAAACGTTCGTGCGAAATGCACTCACATCACATTGAATTATTATTTAATTATAGAGTTTGTTTGACCTTACGAACTCTGTTTCTCTACTAAATTTATTATTATGTCTTGTTTAATTCTTCCTCTAAAAATTATACAAAAAGTAGTCTTTTTTATCAACGTATTTTATTTTCTACACAATTTTTGTGGGAATTAGACTTTTTACGTTTTTTCAACTTTACAAACTTAAACTAACTTCAACTATGGATTATATACAAATTAAGTTTCCGGTAAATACAAACATAAAAAGTAACATTTCTCAAACCGGAGTTTCAACTGTTCAGCATAGTGGTTTTTGGAAAAACCTCGGAAAGGTGAGAATTGGTGCATTGTGTGAGTTTAATAAAATATGTTTAAATTGAAGCATTCGATGAAAATTGGAGAATTGCTCAGTATTAAGCATTTTATGAACGAACATGGGAATTATATTATGGAGAAGCTGCTCGTAAAGAACCCCTGATGCTACTCTATTATTGTGTAGTCATTCTTAATAATTGCAAAGTTTATTGATGCGCCATCTTTTGGTAATTTAAAATTTAACTTCATATTTGTTTTGTAATTTACATTATTTTCGAATACGTAAGTAAATTATTATTGCTTTAACTTCGTCAATTCTAAATTTACTCTTTCAATAATTATGTAGTGGATCACGAACTTTGGACTAGCTACAAAACGGGTAACAATTTTCAACTTCGAACAACACAAATTCGGATAACGAACACTTTACCGAGCAATACACGTTGCTTTTGAAAGTTAATCAAAGTGACAACGTGAATCTTAAGTCGCTTCTACTTAACGGGTAACAAATTATGTTGATAAACTGTATTTAGATTACTAATACCAAGCAATAAAACAAATTAACGAATTACTTTTTTTCTGATTGTTGTATAGGAATTAAATGGAAATGGAAAATCGGTGATAGCGAAGCAAATGCGTTTCATATATATATTTTTTTATCAACTATTTAATATAATTTATTTTTAGAATGTTGTGCTTAACAGCCACAATATCATTAACGCTACATTCTATACTCATGTAATATATGCTATATGTATAACTTGTTTCTCATTAATTCATCAACAACGGAATTCCCTAGTATTGTTTCTCCTTTCATCAATCGATCATCAAACAAGGAAAGAACTGAAGCTAAAACCATGCAACACTCGAGCTCGCGCGCGCACACATACACATACAAAGACAATAACAACAACAACAACAACAGAGTCAATTGTTATTACAAAATGAAGGAACATTATCGTCTGTAAACTTAATGTATTAATACTAATAAAGAGTGAAAGCTGCTGGATTAACTACAGTAACCGAGAAATATATTTATATTTGTATACATGAAAGTGTGTGTGTATGTGATCAAATCCAAGAGCACAATAAACAGTGTATTTACAAATCAATGCAAATGCAATTCTTCAACAAATCGAGAGACAAATATCTTTACATAATAAAAGCTCTTATATAATATAATAGTCATTAAATATATCTCATGTACAATACATATTTGTTTTATTCATTCTCGTAATCATTTTTATATATATTTATAGATGTAAAAAAAAAGAGAAATAAGTATCACAATAAATATAGATGTTTTTTTTTCCATTTCATCAATAATATTATTTGTTATTATTCAAACTTCATTCCTCCCTAACGTTTTATTTCTTTATATATTTCATATTTATTTGATTTAAAGTATAGCGATCTTTACTAACGAAATAAATTACGTAAGTTGAGTTACACGAAAATTAATCAAAGAGTGTGTGAGTGTGATATATATTTTTTTTTTGTTAGAGAATGAGGAAGGGAGAAATACGAAATGCTTACATTAATAACTATTATTTCCTCGCAGATATGTATATGTTTATTTACTCTTCGTCTCTCCCTCCTTTTCTTTCATTCATTCATTCATAATTATATAATGTATGTAGTTGTAGTAGTGTTATTTATGATGTTCTGATGTGTCCTCGTCCTTCAACATTATTTTGGGGGAGGGAATTATCACGCACCGCCCTGGCAGTGTTCTAACGAGTAGTGTCTAAACGACCAATCTTCTTCGCCGTCGTTCTTCCCATCATTATCTTCGAAACATCGTTTCGCAACGCACACGAAAAAGCATCGAAAGTGTCCACAATAGCCAATCAAAATTATAGCAATACGATGAGAACGCTCCTCCTGCTCCTGCTGCCACAAATCCAATTAAGTCCAATAACAAAAACCTATCACAAGAAAGTCCACCACAAAAGTTTCAACCAAATTGCATTGTACCACACCCCAGTCGCTTTCGTTACGCAAAGAAATGAAATAAATACGTTCTCTTCGTGATCATTGCACTAATCGACAGAAAAATATATGGATAATGTACTTAAGCTACTTTGAAAACAAGTAGTTGGGCTTTCGCGGAGATAGTCGAAAGTGTTTGTGTATTTGAAGGTGCCGGAGGATGGAAACAGTGTATTGTTTTTGTTGTTAATAGTCATCTGCCGCTTCTGTAGTCTTCTTTAACGCTTTCTTTCCTCGATAATTAAATGCAAACGTGCTGCCTCTGCTGGATGGAACGGTCTTTTACAATTCGTTTATGGATGTTGGTCCCATACGTTCGCCGGTGTCCACCCATTTGCTTTCCTCCATTATCCTTTCGAAGCAATCCAGGAGATATAAATACTGAAACAAAAAATTATATTTCGTTTAATTCATTCACAACAAATTTTTAAATATTCTTAGTACACTGGTACCTCGATATACGAGTGCCCTAATATACGAGTGTTTTGAGATACGAGCGATATTTTGCTTTGAGATGAGAGCAAGATTTGAGATACGAGGAATCGCTGCACACGACACCAACAGTTTCTTCCACCTCAGACTAATTGCTTTGAGATACGAGCAATTTGACAATTACACTCGTATGTCGAGGTACCACTGTAATTGGAATTAAACAAAGACGATCGTTATGTTTCTTGACAAATTCTAGGATCAATAATCGGCTCGTTGAGGTTTATAATTTAGTAGGAAAAATGAAAAAGTTCACTGTAATTATTCATAAGTAAAAGTTAAATTAACTCACAACTTTTTAGGAAGTGCTAAATTGGATCTCCAAATAATTAAGTTTACGGAAAAAGAGATTTGTTTGTGAACTGCGCAATTTTTGCATGCTGGTCAGGTTTCAAGCAATTCTTATAATTCGTCTTGCAGTAAAATTCAATTCATTTGTCAAACAATTGTTGTTTGCAAAGTAGAATTTAATTTATTTTTTAGATTATTTTAATGGGATTATGGTAAGAAATTATAACTATTTAGATTCGTTAAATTATACGTAGCAATAAGGAATACAATAATTTAAAATAGTTGCTGTTGTAACAAATTTCAACTGCGTTTATGGGAGGAATTGGATTTATCGAATTCGAGTATGTAACTTACGTATGGCGTGAAGATCTTCACCCATCTGGGCGCCTTCTCCTGTCTATTGTATTTGAGGCAGAAAGCCATGGCCTCGTCGTCCGCCTCCCACTGGGCCACCGAGTCCCAGGACAACTCAACGACTTGGCTCTCCAAGGTACCATCTTCGCTGCACGCGTGCAACTTCAACCCGGCGCTGCCGACGCCCAAAACCACATGACCATCCTTCCGAGAATCGCAAGAACAGTGCGGAAACACCACGTCCCCGTATCCGGAAAGTTCGCGAGCTAAGCTCAGGTAGTCCGCGGCGCGGCTCTGATCCTGCTGCGCCTTCAACTGGTACAGTCGTTCACCTGCATGGATACAACCTCGGTTCACCTCATCTACAGCCTAAAAGTAAAGCAAAATATCTATACATTCACAATTCAAATATAAATACAATTTGCATACAACTTTTACAATGCTAATCTTTTGATATAACTGCTCAATATTAATTAATAACCAAGACAATGCCTTCATCTTTTATTTGATTTCTCAACAATCACGTAATGCAATTAGATCATTTTTGAAAAAATTGGTGATAAATATGACTTTTTGTAATGCATATCAACCTGAATGGATCCTTAATAACAGTGTAACAGTTTTTATTTAATAAATAAACAACTACTGCTATAAGCTGTCAAAGTTAAATAATATTAACTTTTTGTTTATTTTACAGCAACTTTTGGGCGTCCTTAGCAACAAAAGATGCGTCCATAATTAACAAAGGAAGTTTCTCATTTTAGCAAAAAACGATAGTGAACTTCATTAAAGAAATATCTACATAAACATTCCAGAGAAGTTTTCCTTTGATGTTATTATAACGTTTCAATAAACAAATTGGTCGACCATAAGCTGTTTGATTTATCAAAGGAGGATTTTCATGGGCGTGTAAGAGACTTATACTGATGGAAGCGCCGGGCTGTACGGAAGATGTCTATATTACTGTTATTTAGAAAATTGCGTCACCTGAAAGATGAGTTTCTAAGAACATTCATTCATTTGATTAGATCATCTTTAATAATTAATTCGTTTCGATCATTGCTGAATACCGGAATGCATGAAGCTATAATTCTAGGAAGTATAGCTTAGATAACTAATAATACGTAAAGATTGAAGAGAATTCATAAACTGGAATCTGCTTGTTCTTATAGTGCTGCGCTAAAATATATATTGACTCGTTCATTTTACTATGATATTGTACAGCCAGGAGAGTGAAATGCTTAATTTTTCTTCAAAGTCGCTGAATACTTACTTGCCAGAACAAATAAGCGGTGGCCTGAGGATCGGACATCATTGTCAGCTCTTTGGACAACGAGAACAGCCACTTGCGTATGCAGAGGCACGTGCTCGTCGCCGTGCTGTAGTTCTGTATGTACAAATTGTGAGGGTACTCCATGGGTTGCAACTTACGCTCTGGAATAAAAAAGAATCGTTAACATTTAACGGACGATGGTGATGGTTCTTTCACGCCTCACCGAAATTGTACTCGACGATTTCGAACAGGTAGAAGTATCGTGCCGTCGTCTTGTTCATGCCTATCTTGCGTACGACCGTTGCGTAAACCTCGTTCGCGTTGGCGCTCTTCTTCACCGACACCGTGACCACGTCCCGGTCCGGTAAAAGCACCTTCAGATCCACCGGGTTGCTGTTCGACTCGTCGTCTTGGTCGGTGAGGAACTCCTGCATAGCCTCGGATTCTGCGATCACACGGACCGCGCACACCCTCTCCAGGTACTGCTCCAGGCCTCGACGACGCGCGTCCAGCTGCTGCTCGCTCAGGTGGAATGGCCATTTCCCAGGCAACTTAGGAAACGTAAAACCTAAAACCGTCATCATTAAACAATAATGATTTAAACAATTTTCAATCTTATTTTAATATCAATATTAGGATTATTGGTTCGAAGACATCTTTCAATTAAATTCTTTTAGAAGTTTCTTAACATTTTTTACTATCAGTTCAAAATACCAATGAAATCTTGAAATTTTGCTTATTATTTTGTTTAAAATTTAGCCCAAAACACGAGAAGCTTCTTATTTCAAGCAAGATATGACATGTTTAAAACATATTTTTGACAATTTGCAATGAAAATGCTCCACTTACTTCACATTTGATAAAATGACTATTACTTTCATACTCATTCATTTCAAAATGACTGGTATTGATATAAATAGTCACGATACAAAACTATTTTGATTCTGAATACATAAAATACCTTTAGTTATTGTTGTAAAAGTTATAACATCATTTCTGAAAAAATGTAACAAGTAGTAGCAATATTAAAATGAAGTTGCAAAACTAATCATTTTGACCGGGGTGGTTAGTATAATATATAAATCAAGAAATATGTCACTTAGAAATCAGAGGACAGCAAAATGTAAGATTATTTAGAAGAAATTCTTCATTTTCAACACGATGTAAATGATATTCTGTATTGAATGGAACGGAAATATTTCCAATCATTTCAATAAAGCCGAAAGTCATGAATCGAAATAGAATTGTTAGTCATCGAGGAAACACCAAAATACACATGGTGCATCAACGGTATAAATTGCAGCTGCGGACATCCAATATTCACCTTCCAGAAGATCAAAGAGTTTCTTATGCAAATCCGCATACATAAACATATACCATTACCTGTGAATTCTTTTTTGAGGTCGTTGTGGAGCTTCGCGAATTCCCTGTACCTCCTCGAACATAGGTGCCTTCCGGCCATGTAGATGTTGAAGGCGACATACCGTTCACCGCCTCGCTCATTGTAATTGTAATCCGGTATGGAGATCGGCAGGGAACGCTTCTCGCTGTAATCTATGTACGAGTAGCCCTGCCCTTCCTCTGTTGGTTCCAGCCGCTCGGCCTCCTGCAAAATTCATTACACGTCAGCTACAGTAGTCTCCTCCTAAATCTACCCTTTAAACTTTAATTAAACGACGAAGAAAAGAAAGAGGGGCCTTTGATTTGTTCGATAAAATTCATTAATTAATGAGCAGACGCAATTCGTTTCAATGCTGACCTTCCAAGACAATTACCTGGGACTTTCTTAGATCGGTTCAGAAATCTAACAAGATTTGAGAATCAATAGAAATACGTAACGCAAAGAAATCCTTAAATTGGTTTAACTCTTTCGTCTCACCTTTTGGAACGAATGCATTGCGTGAGTCCAGGACATTAATATTTTCTGGGTGCATAATAGCAAATAAATACGTCAAGATAACCATTAAATATTGCGTTACTACACAAATAACCATTATTCCTACTATCACAATATAGAGAGAAAAAAAAACACAGTTAATCGACGTACAAACTCTAATGGATCATGATAACAAACGCACTAAATAACAAGAAATACATTGTTTTTTTATGTAGTTCGTGGATAATACATGTTCGAAAACATCAAACAATAGTAAAAAGATACGCGGCATTTGTAAACACAAAGTAAAACATGTAACTGAAATATAAATTCCTCTTCTAAACATGCAAATTTTATTAAAATTTCTACCACATTTTTTAATAATAATTATATAAATTTAATAAAATCTCAAAGAACTTTTCATTTATACAACATGAAATCATGCAAATAAGATTGTTAAATTCGCAAAACCAAATTTCTTGAATGGGAAAATGTAAGATTTCATCGAAACCGTGAATACTCGAAACGTGATTTTTCCGAATCGTGAAAGGTTTTTTTACTCTTGATGTTCCCACAATCTCACAACAAAGCAACGAGATTTATAATGGAGAAATATAATAACAGTTCGGCCCAGTTATTATCAAAATGTCAACTGCATTTGCGAGAACTTCGTGTGGATAATATTGATATTGCGACATGTAACAAATTGATAAGGATAAAGATTTCCGTGGAACTCGGGCAATCTAGTTGCTTTATGTTTCTTTACGTTTCATTTCAGACAGGTGACAACATTCCATTTGATGATGAATGTCTCCTTTGTATAAGAAAAAAAACGTACAAAAGAGGGATAAATGGCATCTGCAAGGTCCAATTTTATATGATTTAACTGAACTTTGAATTACATGTTTTTACTAAACCAGTGTTACTCATTCTTACATTTTCAATGAGTTGCCAAAAAGCAGATGTCATCTTGTTAAACATCAAGTACAAATAATTGTTGAGAAACGCTGCACACGAAAATCTAACTAATCAATACTAATCATTGAAAAACTGAAAATGTATCATCAAAATGTAAAAATTGTTTACTTCTAATTACTTATTAAATCAATTAAATTAGTCTTTTAAAACAGAAGTAATTTAAGTTTAAGTTCATTAACTATCAAAATTAAGAAAGAAACATTTTCAATTGTTCATTCAGTTTCGCTTTTTAGATTTTGCGCCAATAAAAGCGTAGCAAAGAATAATAATTAGCAAAATTGTGTTACGAAAAACACAGCACTCCACTTTAATTGCTCATTGCTTCTTTTACAAAAGCAGTTAATTTTTAAATACAAATTATACGGAAAGTTGTGGTGAACCGTGCAAGTCAATCGCCTTGACTGCGATATATGTGTTATTACTGAAGTAAGAAAGAAACATAAAAGATCGGTAATGCGTTTGTTTCGCTTCGTGCTCTAAAGGACGCAAAAAACCACACGGAGACAACTTTCTTTCCGAACATTCTTCACTTCTCCTGCCGAGATTCTGGAAAATTCTCTCACGAGAATCGCAATTAAACCCGTTCAGTCTATGAACGATAAAATCTTCTGCCAGTAATTAAAAAAGAAGCTCAGTAGACATTGTTTTCCACGAACTTAAGTTCAACGAATAGTTTCATCATTTTCTTTCTAATAAATGTTACAATTATAGTATTATATACAAAAAAAAACTACATTTCCTTCAAGAGAATTTTGTAAACTGTTATCTAAATCGAAACAATAATAAAAATTGAGTTTACTGTAAACTAATATAAACAATTTTTAATAAATTAAGTGTAGTTGACATTATTTTTATGAAACTTATAGTTTAACCATTTTCTTTTTAATAAATGTTGTAATTTTAGATTAATTATATAAAAAAAACTATATTTTCTTCAAAAATTCTTCATAAAACAAAGATCAAATTAAATATTCTATAAATTTAAGTTTTTCATGAATTACTTTGAACTAAAACAAATAATTATAGTATAAAAGTTATTAAACTTCCTTTTTGGAGTTTAATTTAAAATAGATTTGGTATAAAGAGATTTTTTTTGTTTATTACGTTAGTTTCATATACAAATAACACTTTATACTAGTATTTTGTTAACTTTCAAAGATATTTTACAAAATTTTTGTTTTCAGATGAATCACATTTAATCATGAATTAAACATTTCGTTTCATTTCTTATACTGTTGACAATCGATTCAAATTATAAAAATTACATCAATTTTTGTTAAGGTAACAAATTTGTTGAAACATTTACGTGTTTATATATATAATTTAACGTGTAATATTGGTTTCCGCAAAATACCTCGGTAAAGTAAGTAGACCAGAACGCATTAATTCGTGAATTTCCCAACGCTAAAGCTATACGCTAAAGCTATACGAAACTACTTTGCAAATAACTAGCAACAGTTTCATCTAATTACTAAGCAGAGCGCTATTTTTGAAGCTCAAATCCCTTGTCGGTCATCGGACCAACTCTAAAATCCTGACCGGATTGAGCGAACATCCCTGATGGAGGATTCCCGACACGAAGGTCAATTTGCGTTCGCGGAAACCGACAAGCAATTAGCAAAACCGTGCGATTCGATCCTGAAACTTGATAGAGGAGGAGGGGTGGTGTTGGTTGGAGAAAAGGAAACGACGTACGTTGGGCATTTACCTGTTGCGTTACGGAAATAACAGTCAGCGTGAGGACATCGCCGCCGGATTTGATTAGATCCACGACTTGTTTGTGAGTTGACCCCTCGACGTTCACTCCGTTGCTGCAACAAGACAAGAGGGACAAGTAAATATAAGAGAAGAAGAGGATAACAGAACACAAAACAACAAAGATGAGAGAAGAGTTAGATAATATTACTGCAGCACGTATACAAGACATTGCTTACACTCCTGGTGAACGTTCAGAGCGGAGAACGAACTTTTCTCTCTCTGTAGAATCAAGGTCATTCGGCGGAGTGTCTTTTTATTGAGCTGGGGAGGTTTCATAATAGTATCCGAGCACCGCGGGACAAATTTCCAAGGAAAAAGAAAAGTCCGTTTCGTTTTCATGCAATTATACCTGTTCGGTAATGGAATTAGAGAGAGCCACGTTTTCCGTGTGTATATGTGCGAGTGTGTACAAGCTAATGAAAAGGAAAGCAACTTAATATGATTGCATTCCGCGCGTTTGCCTCAAACTTGTTTGTTGTCTGAATCTGTGTGTATGTGTCGTGTGCAGGGAAAACAAGGAAAACTGTTTACAGCTGCAGCGAAATCGAGTTTTATATTTCCCACGGCGAAAATGAAATGAACAACGCGCGTTTCCGGGATGAGCTGAGATTCTCTTACCTATACATCTTGATCTTACTTCTGAACGGTATCGTGTGGCATACGTGATAGCTCAACATCTCGCTTCTGGCTTCGACAGCAGACAACCTTATTTACCACAAGAAACCTATATTTAAATGGCACTTATCGACGCAAAATATGCGGCACAATCTGTGTTGTTGTGTTCGAGCCTCAAAATTTATCAAACGAATTGTCGGACGGGAGAGGAAAAAGAACGTTTCGCGCTGGATATGGCTTCACTACACCCAACGCATGTCTCGAGTAACTGACCTTTTAAAGTATTGCCCGTTTACAGCCAATTTATTTATATGAAGTTGAAGAGAAATAAAAAAAAAAGGTACGCACACACACTCACAGGAGATATACACGACAAGAAGTGCGTTTTGTAACACGTCTCACTTTCTCCTGAGACCACTGAAACTAGCTCAATCAACGCCCAATCAATATCCTTATCATCGTGTCAAGTGTCGATAAAGCGCATTGTCTTCGCATGTTTGAACAAATTTCAAGATTCCAAATAGATTCATCAACATGTTTTTTCGAATTCAAATTAACGATCGACATGTACAGTTACGTAAAACCAAACCTCGCATACAAATTTACCCATGCACCATACTACTTCTGCATACAGACAGCAGCGTTATGGTCTTAATATGGGTGGATCGAACGGAATGTTTTCTCAATGACGACGGATCTCGCATATTTCTTATTACTTCCAATGTACGTCCTTTCTACTCGTTTTTTTTTATCTGTAAATTACGTTTTTTCTTTATTCTCTTGTCTGTTGTTGCAGTGTCCGAAGTTTATTTTCGGCCTGAAAGATCATAAATCTGTCGCGCGTATTTCAATACGCGTTCATCGATTCGAACGGCCTAGGCCCGATGGAGCGGACCCGCACTAATGGATATACACTCCAAACCAAAACTTTGCGGGTTTAGCCAAACTCGTAAACTCTCCGATCCAACGTAAATATATTATAAGATTCACGAGGCGCGCTTCCATTTAACATTCCGATCGATTTTCCGGCGCTTTCCAGCCTTTTGCACGCAGCTCATCATACTGTCTATGTCTGCAATATCCGACAAGAACAATGCACCCTTAGCAGTACCGACACCCGCCTCATCCACTGAAGCCTTCCTTAATAATGCATCAAAAGAATGGGATAGGGCGGCTCTAACTCAATGCATTTAGCAAATTAGCATTTAACATTGTATATTTAATCTATAAAACCGTTTCTAAACCTGCCTAAGTGTGGATACTTTTCACAATTTCCTATGAAATACTGATATATAACATATAACTATCACGGTATTGTATTAAACCGTAAGCAATACAAAAATCCATATTCTATTCATAATACATAAACGATTTTTCCAATTTCAAATACGCTCTTAATACGGCATTTCGCTATCACGGCCCACTTCAATTAAGGCACGTTTTCGATTTACGGCCTAACATGTTTCGCTATAACGGCAAAAAAAAACTTTTTCGATGTCAATATATCTATATATTGCCAATCTTGCGCAAGCGCAATAATTGATTCGTTATACGGCTTTTCGCTTTACGGCCAAGTTTCGTGGAACGTATTTAGGCCGTAAAACGAGGTATGGGTGTATATGAGAAAGAGATTCATGATTTTAACACCACTAAAAAAACAATATTTTCATATATTTTTTTCCGAAATTAAACTGATCACATTAATAAACACATTCATTGTCTATTGTACCCATAATTTCAATTAGTTAATTACAGTTTATTGATTACAAATCTATGTTAAACTGAATATTTTAGCACTCTGTCCATTACGTTTAAATTGATGTTGAATCCGTTATTATAACATCGATCAAATGTAAAAGCTTTATTGATATTTCAAATGCTTCAAAATACGATGAAAACTAATAATATCTGATCAATATAACTGGAAAAGAAACATCATAAAAGTAAATTATTTCATAATTTGTAACAAAAACAGTTGTTACAAAGGGCTATTGACCGCAGTCTATATAAATATTAAGAACTGGCGCCAATTTATAGTATTTTAATTACTCTTAATAATTTATCAACTATAAGTAAAGAGTTAAACACGAATTGAAATTACAACATTGTTAAATAAGAATGCTTTATGCCATTGTTTCAATTCACGTACATAATTTGAATCATTCCCACTTTGTTTGACAAAGCTAATATTTGGTGTATGTGTAGCACATTCGTAATTAGATTCTACTATTTGAACGGTTGCAGCAGTATTTGCATTCCCACTCCCATTGTTGAAAACCACGTATAGCGGACGATCCAGATAAAAACAATAACGAATGTTTACATCCTTGATAAGATTGCGTTCGTGCAATTTCAGAATAAAAAAACGTTCTAAAATCTCTCACCGAAAAATTGGAATATTCCTTGTGTAATTGATGAGTACCGTTAGGCGACAACATTACGCAATTAACACCTGCATACGTACTTCATACTCTGTTTCAAACAATTTGCAAATGTTAATGAGTAGTCTCCATAGAAGTACATTCACTCATGTTTGTGCATACTTAATTTTTTTACTAATCGCAGCTATTTTTGGAAGCGGAAACCGCGATAACATTATAGAAGGAAAAGCGATTTTTTCAATTTATTAAAGAGGTATAGGTGTTAAAGTGTTAATAGAAATAATTTTAGTTGTTTTTTTTTCATTTGCAAATGATGCATATAAATATACACTCAACATTTCTCAAGTAAAGCAAATTATGTTGAGAATAGTACAAGAATGGGTGGTGACCTTTTCCAATTCCGGATAATTGTAATAGTAATCTTATTATATGTTCTATTAGTTAATGTGTACATTTACTCGTTTTTCTAAAAGTATCAACTGTAGTACATTACAAAAACCAATTAATACTACCTAAATACATACTAATTTAGATCATTGTTGATGTATACATTTACTCGTTTTACCAAAAGTAGCAACTGTAGTACAATACAAAAACCAATGAAAACTACCTAAATACATCATAATTTAGATCATTTTCAATGTTAATGTATACATTTACTCGTTTTACCAAAAGTATCAACTGTAGTACAATACAAAAACCAATTAAGACTACCTAAATACATCATAATTTAGATCATTTTTATAAACTTTTACACTAAGTGTTAATAGAAAATAACTTAAAATAATTGGTCTTAAATGATGAATATAAATAGATATTTGACGTTTCTCGAGTTAATCAAAGTATGCTGCTGTTAATACTCGAATGGATGACCTTTCCCAAATAAAAAACAAATTGAATAGTAGTCTAACAATATGTTAAAATTAATAGTTGATGTATACTTTTATATGAGTTTTACCAAAATTATCAACTATGGTATATTAGGAAAATCAAAATAAACCTAACTTAAATATAATTGTACTTAAAATTTAGGTTTGGAACTTATATAAGATTATAGACTTATATATTGTATAGATGCTATACCAGTTAAAAGAAATAGTTCAAGGATTTATTATTTATAGCGTCCAAAAAAATGACTGTTTCTCCAGTTAAACAAAGTAAGCTGTGAAAAGTACTCGAATGGGTGATATTTTCCAAACTAATCATTATTGATTCATTGATTGGAAATCTTATGAGACAATCAATTAAGAAAAGTGATTAATTAATTTATTGATTGTTTTTAAGTTTCATTAACTATTCAAATTAGTATGAAAATATATTGACAATAATTGTCTCAATACATCTTAATGTCTATTAATTATACTTTTAATATAGTTTCAGATTAAAAGACTAATTAACTCTTGAAATAAGGCGTATTAACGTGAGGTAGGTTTTCTCTTTAATGTAAAAACATCTAGAAATGATACTTTATCTCAAAAAGCTTGTGTTAAAACATCTAAATGTCTGTTAATTATACTTTTATTATCGTTTCAAATGAAAACACTAAGCAAATCTTAAAATAAGGCGAATAAACATGAGGTACGTATTCTCTTTAATGTAAAAAATTATAAAAATGATACTTTAATTTCAACATATCAAAAATCTTGTTTTTATACGTCTAAATGTCTAGTAGTTATATTTGTATTAACTTTTAGATTAAAGGACTAAGTAAATCTTGAAATAAGGTAGGTCTTCTTTTTAATGTAAAAAAATACTAGAAATAATACTTAATTTAACATTTCAAAAAGCTTGTCTTAATACGTCTAAATGTCAATCAATTATACTTTTAATATAGTTACAGATTAAAGGACTAATTAACTCTTAAAGTAAGGTGAATTAACGTGAGGTAGGTTTTCTCTTTAATGTAAAAATATACTAGAAATGCAACTTTATGCATAACATTTCAAAAAGCTTGTCTTAAAGCATCTAAATGTCTATTAATTATACCTTTATTATCGTTTCAGATTAAGGAACTAAGCAAATCTTAAAATAAGTCGAATAATCGTGAAGTAGGTCTTCTTTTTAATATAAAAAATACTATAAATGATACTTAATTTAACATTTGAAAATGCTTGTTTTAATAAGTGTAAATGTAAATTAATTATACTTTTAACATAGTTTCAGATTAAAGGACTAATCAACTCTTAAAATAAGGCGAATTAACGTGAGATAGGTTTTCTTTTTAATATAAAAACATCTAGAAATGATACTTTATAAATAACATTTCAAAAAGCTTGTCTTAAAACATCTAAATGTCTATTAATTATACTTGTATTATCGTTTCAGATTAAAGGACTAAGCAAATCTTAAAATAAGGCGAATAAACGTGAGATAAATTTAAAATATTCTAGAAATGATACTTAATTTAACATTTCAAAAATCTTGTCTTAAAATGTCTACATGTATATTAATTACACTTTCATTATCGTTTCAGATTAAAGGTCTACAATAACCCTTAAACTAAGGTAAAATGTCTATGAATTGTACTTTTGAGTTTCAAAATAAACAGCGTTAAATATTTTGGACAGAGAATTAACCAAAAATTATGTAAACAACCTCGATCATACTAAACGTAAAAAGCAATAATGATCGTTTCACGGTCCATTTTTCCTCTTCGACACAAACAGTTAACAGTGCAATCCGTTGTAGTAACTTGGTTTGGTTCCAGTGAATCGTGAATGTAATTATCCTCCCCGTTTTAATTCGCACGCGAGTGCAAACAGCGATGTGCTTTGGTGCTCCTCTTTGGATAATGATGCGCAAACATTACGTAATGCGGAAAATAATTGTTCGAGTGTGTTGGTCTACGTATACATAACACACACAAACACACACACACATACAGTCGGTTAGAGGCCGAAGAGGATGAAGAGTGCAAACGTGACGCAGAGCACTCACTCTTCCAGCTTGTTTTTCCTCCGCTCGGATTTCACGTGTTTACAAAATAACACTAAAATTACATATTTAATAAGCCAGTAAATGCTTCGTCGCCGTCGAAAACCAAACATCGGACGCTATTTATTGTTGCGCAATATAATTTCAGCCCGATGGAAACGTAGAATGATTGCTCCTAGATTATATAGACCTAGTTAGATGAATCACAAACATCAAACAGAAATCATTTTATGATTAGATTAGAAGCGTTTATAAGTTAAGAACACCACAAAGGCAATTAGACGAACATAACACAATTAAAGTAATTGATAGAAATATCTTTGAATCGATTACCAATCGATTTTTAAAACGAATTTCATTGCAAACCGTTGCTGTAAGTATCATTTCACAGAGGTTAAAATAATTGAAAGACGCCCGAAATCAATCAGAGCTGTTAAAAGCATTACTCCGAGATGCGTGATAATAACAATAACAGGGAGTCGAAACTTCGATCATTAAACGGAAACTTCGCGTTCTGCAATTTCAGCAGAATCTGCAGCAATGTAATTAAATCAAGCGTTCGAAGAAGAACAAAACATCCGTCGTCGCACTCGGAAGCAGCGTCTTTGATCTTCGGCGCTGCTGCAAATACCACTTTAATTAATTAGAGAACTCTTTGAACATCATCGCATCACAGCGCCATTTCCTTTCATGCATCGTGATGAATACCTGCATTACGCAATTAACGCACAATTACCGCAATCGCTCCTTAACTGTCGATTATACACCTGAGATGCGGAGTTAAACGTGTACAGTCACCTTTGATTCACCAATTGATGAGCGTCCTTTTTGATCCTTTCGTCAAATTCATCCTCGTGTTTTCAAAATCAAGATTCGGGCAAACAAGTTTCGACGAAACTAAAGAGATGAATAGAAGAGAATGGCATATGGTCCAATGAGAAACAAACGGAGAACATTATTACACCGTGTAATTGGCGGAACAATCAAGCCGTTTTTCGGCTCCGAATCAAGGTTAAATTGATTTCGATGATGAAACAATAATAAAAATACTTCTTTTTTTTTTTCTTGGATCGCAATTAAATCCATACCGAGTTCAATTTTGTAAACAGTTTCGGGATTTGGGAAAATCGTAATCCCAATTATTCTTAATCGATCGAATGAATTGGTGAATGGAATGCGTAGTTGATGCTATTAATAGACCAATTTATGAGCATCTTATAAGTGTATGTGCTAGCTCTATTTATGAGAAGGCTATGATCGTATTTCACGTAGGTGTACAAATCCACATCTATAAATGTCACAAAAATGTCAACTTATTCATAGATAATCCAGACCGTTACATGTATGTTGTGATTATTGATTTATCTTTAAAAAAAGAGAACATTATTTTCGTGTAATCTTAACAATAACAACAATTATCAGCAATTATTAATTAAATTCTTTTTTTTAAAAGCAATCTCATCATTTTATATTATATTTCTTGGAAAAATTTAATAAATTAACTGTTTTATTTACATTTGCACGTAATAAATTATGTATCTTCGTTGCTTTACAAATATTATTTACGTATTCAGTACAATTACAAAGATTATAGAACGGTTTATAAAAAAACGAAGATTATAGTACAAAGGTTTAGTTTTATAAAAGTATAAGGAAGGAAATTCATGGTAGAAAGAAAATTGAAAGACATACTTAAATAGTCTAGTTATTTCACTTAAAATTATTGCTACAGAACCTTATACATATGATTTCAATCTAGATTTACGTCTTTACTCATAACTCCACTTACAAGTGCAATAAATCAAACTGCATATGTTGAATATGAAACACATGGATGTATTAAATTGCAAAACACACAAATGTCTGTAAATTACCAACTAGTTGAAGAGATTCAATGATTGAGATTCTTCTGAATACTCTGGAAGAAATCCAATTTTATTATATTAATAGTAAGAAAACTTGTGGTTGATAAAAAGTTGTTAAATATTCGAGTTATTTCACTCAATATTATTGTTATGATTTCAATCTCGATGTACGCCTTTTCTCATGATCAACTTCAATTATTTGTCAAAACTTTACTACATGTTGAATAGATAACAAATCCATGTATTCAATTGGCAAATAAACAAAGAATGCCATAATTTACGATTTAACTTATGAGAATCCAGAAGATTATAGAAGTTTATCTTTACAAAATCATTAATATAAAAGTTAATTTGAAAGAAATTGTTAAATATTCCAGTTATTTCACATTTACTCATGATGAAACTTCAATTATTTGTGCAATAAATCATAATTTACTATATGTTAAATAGAAACTCATAGCTATATCCAATTGGAAAACATACAAATGACCATCATTTACGATTTACCTTGAAGAGATTCAATGATTCAATCCTTTGTGAAGTTTCTAGAAGACATTTAATTAATTATTAATAATGTTTAGGGAAGACATAAAATTGAAATAAATTGTGAAATATTCTTGTTATTTCACTTAATATTAAAGTTATAAAACGTTATTCTTCAGATTTCCATCTCGGTTTATGTCTTTACTTGCAACATAACTCCAATTTTCTATGAAATAAATCAAACTTTACATGTTGAATGAAAACACATCCATTGGAAAACAGGGAAATGAACATAATTTAAGGATTATCTTAAGAGATTCAAATCTTTCTGAAGATTCAAAAGAAATTTAGTTTTATAAAGTCATTAATTTGTAAAAGAAACGAAATTCAAAGAAATTATTAAATATTCGATTTATTTCACTTAATATTATTGCTGTAAAAGTTAAGTTAAACCTATGGTTTCAATCTCGATTTACGTTATTCAATCTGTACAATAAATCAAATTTTACTAAACATGTTGAAAAGATAACTAATCGATGTATTCAATTGGAAAATAAAGAAAGAATTCTCAATTAATCCAATGATTCTGAAGATTATAGAAGACGTTTATCTTTACTTTAATGGAAAAAGAAACTTTGAAAGAAATTGTTAAATATTTGAGTTATTTCACTTAATATTATTGCTGTAAAAGTTAACTTAAACCTATGATTTCAATCTCGATTTACGTTATTCAATCTGTGGAATAAATCAAATTTTACTAAACATGTTGAAAAGACAACTAATCAAGATATTCAATTGGAGAATAAAGAAAGAATTCTCAATTAATCCAATGATTCTGAAGATTATAGAAAAAGTTTATCTTTAATTTAATGGAAAAAGAAACTTTGAAAGAAATTGTTAAATATTCGAATTATTTCACTTAATATTATTGCTGTAAAAGTTAAGTTAAACCTAACATTTCAATCTCGTTATACATTTTTCTCAGATGGAAATCTGTGCAATAAATCAAACTTTACTAAACATGTTCAATAGATAACAAATTGATGTATTCAATTAGAAATTAATGGAAAAATACCAAATTAACTTAATGAGGTTCAATGATTCTGAAGATTATAGAAGAAGTTTATCTTTACTTTAATGGAAAAAGAAACTTTGAGAGAAATTGTTAAATATTCGAGTTATTTCACTTAATATTATTGCTGTAAAAGTTAAGTTAAACCCATGTTTTCAATCTAGATTTACGTTTTTTTCTCAACTTCAATCTGTGCAATAAATTAAACTTTACTAAACATGTTCAATAGATAACAAATTGATGTATTCAATTGGAAATTAAAGAAAAAATACCAAATTAACTTAATGAGATTCAATAATTCTTTAATAGAAAAAGAAAATTTGAAAGAAATGTTCGAGTTATATCACTTATTGTTATTGCCATGTTTTCAATCCCAATTTACGTGTTTACTCACGATATAACTTATATAATAAATCAAACTGCAAGTTGAATAGTAAATGCATTCAATAAGAAAACAAACACAGATGGCCATAATTTACGGATTAACTTAAGAGATTTGCTGCGAAATGCACAATCTCAGAGGCTACTCTCCCACAATAAACCAGAAAGCTCATTCTTATTCACCGTGCAAAGCAGTCGTAGAACTATCATTCCATCTTTCACCAGCTTTCAGTGGGCTTTAAATTTTAAACTAAATACGATCTGCGCCGCATACAGAACGAAGCGAATTTCCGAATCGGATAAGCAGCAGCGAAAATTCACCTAATCCAAACCAATTGGATTATCCGCTAAAAAAAAAAAGATGTACTCGTTCATTAGCAAACGCGAATAATTCAACTGCACTTCATTATAATTAGTGATATTTCGAATCAATTGCATTCAATTAATCATCTCAAATAAAACAATAACATTTAATGCGATTATTACGTTCGAAGCAAATGATTCACGAAAGCGTGAAATGGTAATCTATTATTATAAATAGCTCGCAATCAGCGGTTCTTTTCGGTTTATTTCCCTGCTATAAATAGGATGCAAATCGATCGATCGTTCATTATTGCAGCTACCAGTCTAAATTCGAATCCGAAGGAGAAAAGGATAAGAGAGCTTCCATTCCTTCGTTACATTATTTAGTTGTCTTGGCTCGTCTTGCTTTTTATTTATTTCCTAGATGAGTCGCTCTTACGAAACCGAGAGTTATTACGAAAGGAGGTTTTTCCATTGTGTTCGTGCTCGAGTACGTACGAAAATGCAAATTGCACAGCGCAGAGCATCACGTTTCTCGGATTCCGCCTGAATTATTTATTAACACTTTCGTGGAGTTCTCGCGAAGAAGAGCGGAGACTGGAATGAATGAAGGGAGAAAGGTGTAGGCTGTGATTCGGAATTGGACAAAAAAAAGGAGAAACGCACGAAACTGGTGCAAATTGAAAATGAAATTTTAATTTCGACAGCGAAAAGCACTTCGTACTTGATGTTTCTTATTTATTTACTATATTCAATTAATAGTTAACAATGGGATGAAAAAGAAACCAATTTCTGATCCAACAAATCCTACTTCAACTCTGAAATAATCCAGAAAACTAAATATTAAGAACAGAACTATCAAGTAAAGTAAAAAACTCAAAACTAAAACTGATAATTGATAAATAAAGAATAAAATTTAAAAAAAAATCCTATTTCCAATTTCCTATCCAACTTCAAAAACAAAATAATTCAGCAAATATGAAGAACATATATATTATGATGAATGCTAAACTTAAAGTTCATCTTTATTTTTATTTAACTCGTATGGTTTTTGATCAGTTTTTTGTTAAATATGAAATTTCAATCGTCACTTAAACTGGTAATTAATTAAAGAAATAAGTATATTGTTCTTTTTGTGTCAGTAAGTTTATTTACAATCTATTCAAGTTGAAGAATAAGTAAATTTGGTCGCGGGTGACTTTGATCAAATAAACTATCCCGGTGGATGTTTACCACTATTGTGAATATAAACATTAAATCAGTTACTTAAATTTATAAACAAAATCCAATGGTTTATAACGCTTAAGTCTATTTGTTGTTTTACTGTTGTCGAGTAAGTCAATAGCCAGTGGCATTATTATGTAATTCCAGTCTGTTTGTGTATCTGCTACTACTAAACATCGGTGTTGTATCCTGAACAAATCTATATGGAGATCTTTATGTATTTGTCTAAATGAGATGAACCACGGTGCCCTGGTGATACTTCTTAGGTATTTTGATTGAAATCTCTGGATAATTTGTATGTTCGATTTGCTGGCTACACCCCATAATGCCATATGTCCATACTGGTCTCAAGATTACCTTGTATATTAATAGTTTATTCCCTACTGACAATTTCGACTTTTGTCCTAATAACCAATACAGTTTGCTAAACTTTATGTCTAATTGTTCCCTCTTTGCCTGGTCTTTCCAGGTAAGCCTTCTGTCGAGATGCATACCCAAGTATTTGACTTTAGTTGATTTGGGCAAATCTTGACCATTTGTCTAACTGTTGGGCAGGTGTCTTTCTTTAGTGTGAATGTGATATGTACAGATTTCATTTCATTAATGGAAATTCTCCATTTTTAAGCCATTCCTGTAGTTTGTCTAAATTTTCCTGCAGATATTCAGATGCTACTGCTGGATTCTCATCCGATGCTAAAATTGATGTATCATCAGCAAATGTTGCAATGGTTGTATTATTGATTTTAGGAATATCTGCCGTATATAAGATGTAAAGCAGCACTTCTCTGATATATTAAATATGATGAATAAAATAAACATATTTCCTATTAAAAAAAAACTGGTAATTAATTGAAGATTCTAGTACTATAATTATAAAGAAAATAGTTTAAAGGAATAGCAAGCAATACTGTTTAATATTTCATATTGTTATTTATAGCCTGTAGACGTATCGAAATGAACACATTAAAGCTAAATATATCATAACTTTGAAAGGCAAGCAAAGCAAAGAAAAACTGGACGATGAAGCCAATAGAACGATCCGACAGAGGCGAGTGAAAAACAGGAAAATCCGGATTCACGCCGACTAGAGGAGCTACCTGGAGCTCTCTTCGCAGCAGATTTAGAGGCGGCTTCTATTCACCACTGAAAGCGTTTTCCCATCTCTTTTTTTTTGTTTGATCCGCAGCAGAGATTTTCATCTTCTCAAAGGGAATACGTAATATTACCATTCGGGAATCTTAATTAATTCTCTCAGATAATCTTTCGCATCCAACAATTTTTTTACAAAAATACAAGACTTTAAATAATCCATTTTCATCCACGCAAGATAATTATTAAAGAAAACACAAGGCAATGACCTTAAATATTCCATTTCTTCTTTAAATGAAGATTACTGGAAATTTACTTAATAAGGTAGGAATAACAATGCACGTTTAAAATAAACGCAAATGCGAACGAAAGAAATATAATAAGGAGCACTAATGAGGAAAGGAATGGAAGAAAATCTCTAATTGGAAGCGAAGAGTTTTGCGTTCAAGTAGCAATCATTATTAATAATAAGACGCAAATTGAATGATGCAGATAAGAGTGTTGAATTGAATTTTGCGTAGATAAGCAACAACAACAAATTTTAATTGTAAATAAATATAAATACAACAGTAAACATTTTCAAAAATTACATTTCACGGCAAAGATTGAATTGAAATCAATTACGTGATGTTCAACATCAATCATCTCGACTGTCCATTAATGCAATATAAATATCCTTTTGCTTGTTTAATTTATTTTCCGTCCGTGCTTTAAATATTTATCGACATTATTTATATGACAATTATTGCTATCGAAATAAATCAAATCGCGCCATTCTCAACTCTATTTATATAACACATCCACTCCATGATTGATACGATTCGTAATCAAGAACTGGAAATAATTAGAGCAACAAAAAAAAACTTCAATTTTAACATTTCACCAATAATTTGCTCATAAAACATTTCAATTGACTGCGTCAACGTCAATAAACATACTTGCAATATTAGCCAAGTAACGTATCAAGTACTTCAGATTCCTTCAAATTTAACATTTCACTTATAAATTGCTCATAAAACACATGCATTTCAATTGATTGCATAAAGTCGAATAAACACCTTTGCAATACTTGCCAAGTAACGTATCAAGTACTTGACATTTACGTAATCTCTTCAAATTCCTTTAATTTTAACATTTCACATATACATACATTTCAAGTGATTGCTTAAATCCCAATAAACATATTTAAAATATTATCCAAGTAACGTATCAAGTACTTGACATTAATATAATCACTTCAGATTCCTTTAAATTTAACATTTCACTTATAAATTGCTCATAAAACAGATGCATTTCAATTGATTGCATAAAATCCAATAAACACCTTTGCAATACTTGCCAAGTAACGTATCAATTAATTGATATTTACGTAATCGCTTCAAATTCCTTTAATTTTAACATTTCACGTATACATACATTTCAATTGATTGCTTACATCCCTATAAACATATTTGTAATACTTGCCAAGTAACATATCAAGTACTTGACATAAATATAATCACTTCAGATTCGTTTAAATTTATCATTTCACTTATAAATTGCTCATAAAACACATGCATTTCAATTGATTGCATAAAGTCCAAAAAACAACTTTGCAATAATTGCCAAGTATCGTATCAAGTACTTGACATTTACGTAATAGCTTCAAATTCCTTTAATTTTAATATACATACATTTCAATTGATTGTTGCTTAAATTCCAATAAACATATTTGAAATATTAGCCAAGTAACGTACTTACGTACTTGACATTAATATAATCACTTCAGATTCCTTTAAATTTAAAATTTCACTTATAAATTGCTCATAAAACACATGCATTTCAACTGATTGCATAAAGTCCAATAAACAATTTAGCAATATTAGCCAAGTAACGTATCAAGTACTTGACATTGCGCAATCATTTAGCAGTCATTTCTATATAAATTAAGCAAAGTAATGAAATGGGTGGAAGCAATTCCGGAAATATTGTGTATGCATTAAGAATATTTGGGAAATACCGGGTTTCTGCAAAAACAAACAAGATAGACGAGATTCAATTTTCCAATGCAACATCGACGTAACCAATGATTTACTTACAAGATTAAAACAATAACAATTCTAGGAAATACAAAATTTCCATGATAATCAAATTTGAATTATCACGTAATAATGTAACAATATCACAGTTATCTTCGAGCATTCCAATTCCAGCTTTTTACATCCTGTAGTGGTGACCGGAAAACTAAGAACAACGAAAATACGGGACAGTAACAACAACTATATACTTGTGATTTATAGTCGTTGTTATAGTCTCCGAAAAATCATGTCTATTTTCGTCTTCAGATTGTTCCTGTAACGTGTTTCGTACCTGTCCTATTCTGTCGATGTTCTGTTTTTACTTGTTCTGAGTTTTCAGAGAATCATCATTTGTTTATTACACGACACACAATATTATGCATATTTCTAGAAATAGTCGTGAAACGAAACTTTCGGTTTCCCCGGTTTAAATATAATTGTATACTCTTTTTCTTACATAATATTACGTTGGCAACACTGACATGAATATTATCTAATCTTCAGTTTGAAATGAACTGAAACAGCATAAATGGGGCCAAGAAAACGATACAAGCCAAACATTTTCCGTTAAATTGTAAATTGGAATTTTAAATACACTTGTCATCCAATTGGCATGGTACTTTACTTACACGATTTTTAGCATTTACACGGAATATTTCGATTATACACGATTTATAAAATAACGAATTTACAATACAATTTTCTTCGTTTACACGATTTAGATTTTATTTCAACATCTTTATTGAGCCAAATATCCACGATTTCGATTTACGGAGACTTCAGTTTGTTACAGTTTGTCACTGTTTTTTTTCCGATTTACATATAATAGAATAAAATTTACATTAAAAAAAATATAATTTTAACAACGTATTTGATAAAACAGTAATTAACAATATTGGCTTTCAATATGTGTACAAAATAAACGAATTTGATTATATGAATTTTGAACATTTCATACACAAATTTAAAAGCAATAAAGGTCATTATATTAATGCATTATATAATGCAGAGTAAATTTCGTTTAATCCAATATTCGTTTCTGCTTGAATGGTGAGCAGCATGAAATGATCGACAATTCTATTATTATATGTTGTAGCAATTTATTTAACAATTTCCGTTCCAACAAAATAAAAAAGGATGAAGCATGTATTCACAGCTAAATACTATTGATTTTATGAAACTTTCATAGAACCACGCTCTTTGCATCAAGAATGGAACGTTTCTAAAACTAAATATAATCAATAACTTGGCTTCTATATTATAATAAATAATGTATAGTGGTATAGTAAGGAAACAAGTTATTAATAACTTATTGCATTAGTATTTAAATTAATAGGAAAAGGTCTATCACTTTTCCTTTGTAGCAATTTTTTCAGTTTCATTATTGTATGAGTATCTATGTATTGCACTTGTTTATGTTATTGTTATAATAAACATGATTATTATAATAAAAAATTGATTGTCGAGAATTCCAATATAATCAATACGCAATATCAATTAGTCATTATTGTGAATGTATCAAAAATAATTCGTACATTTAATGAGATAAGTAGAAAACATAAAATGATAGTTAAATACCTTTGTATTTAGTAAAAATATGATTTAAAGGGAAACTGATTTGAGTCTACATTTTCAAGTAAATACTTTAAATTTTCTTGCAAATACACTAAAATCATTGCATATATTTTCAAATTACATACAAATATTGAAAATTTGAGTACTTTGTATATTACTTTAACTTTACAAAAATAGATATATATTTATTACAAATTTTCATTTCTGAAGTTTTATAACAGCTCTTAGTTAATCAAATCAATGTATTTAGTATATGAAATATGAACAGTTTAATTAGTTTACTGGATATTTTTTTCTGAAATACCATGATGCAAATATCTGAAACCTTTAATGGTACAGGTAATGGTCAGAAATACCCAAATTATGAGCATTTACGTTTGCTTATAAAGTGATTCATGCGTGCTGGAATCTTCCAAGTTTTTTTTTTATTTCTACCTGAGATTGTAGTAAAAAAATATTTTAGTAATCAATAAAAATAAGTATTTGAACAATACTTTATCGAAATACTTCGCTATACAATCGTTTTTAATCAATTGGTTATAATTGCGGGTGTCATGATATCAATCCAATTAGCAATAATTAACGATTTATTGCATTTAGATCACATGTGGTGAGTGATTAGTTTGAATATAAACACATATACACACACGAAAAGTTGGTCAAGTATGATATTGATTTTGTATTCGAAATAAGTTGCGGTTTCAATCCTGCGTTGTTCCGTGATTTCCGTGGAGGGGAAATTCTTGCGATTATAATTTTTTTTTCTACAACTCTAGAGCTTCGATTCTCGTAGGTAGCGTTCGTTTCTTGCTCGATGTAATAAGACTTATGATGTAACTAGACAAATTCGTAGGCTGGTCACACGTCAAAGTCTTAAATAAAAATCAATAAGGGGAGGAAGCCGCGGTCCCCTTTTTACCATGCACGCCGCAAGCGTACGCCGAAGACTTAAGAATCTTCGACGAGGAAGAGCAGACACGATGCATGCACACTGCGTGCACTCGGATAGTTGTGATGTTGATGAATGGGAAAACTCGTGTTGCAGCTGTGATTCGTTAAGACTTACACCTCTAGGATGCGGTCCCCTTTGCGGATGCCGGCCAGCTCGGCGGCCCCCCGGTCCAGGACGGCGCTGACATGCTGCAGGGGGGCGTACAGTTCGCCGTTGATGCTCCTCAGTTGGCCACCTTCACTGACCTGACCCCGCACATTGAAGCCGAACCCCGTGTCCGTCTTGTTGATGGTCACGACCCGCGGACCGCTCGCAACCCTCATATTGTTATGGTACCGTTGACTGTTACTGTTTGGCACAGCGTCAGCCATGTTCTGACCGCCGCTGACACTGACAGTTCAACATTCTGCGAAACAGGTACAATAGTCGAGACCAAAACCACGAACGCTGCCATTGGTGGGGATGAACGACAGCATCATCGTATCCACCAATCGCAATCCTTCCGCTCGAGACTAGAGAGTCGCCAACAGATAGCACCACCCACTATACCAATACATACAGAATCAAGCTTTAGATATATCCAATATATTAATTGCAAAAGTATTAATTTTCCTCCAAAACTATATCAAATGGTGTACAATTCTGAAAGACTTCAGGTAATTGCTTATTTCAAGATGTGTATATTCGATATTTAGTCATTGAGAGATACAGGTTGCCTATAAATCATTAAAAAGTCTTACTAAGTAATATCATTACTTTCCATTTCAAAGTACTAATACTGAACCTGAGATTTTGTATCAATTTCGACATAGCCTAAAAGGTAAAAGCTTCCAAAAGAAAAGAGCAATTAATAACAAATCAAAATAGAATGATTAATAATTTAAAACTTATAAATATAGCAAACTATTTATAGTTGCATAAAATAGGAGATACAAATTCACGATAAAGAGTAGTTATGTATCAGAGAATTCAAAACTTTTAAAAATAAGCTAATTGTATTGCTTGTAACTTAAGAATCAGATAGAACTAAGCAAACATAATCTATTTGCATAAAAACAGATACAAATGCTTTAGAAAGAGTAGTTATGTCTCAGAAATCTGTCTGTTTAAAGCAAGTTAAACTAAAGCTACAAATACTTGAGAGTAGTTTATCTATCTACTATGATGACTTATATGTCATCAAAGTTCAAAAATAAACTAAAACAACATTTGTAACGCATTAAGTATCAACTCATTAAACTACTTGTACTTATACAAAACAGAAGATACAAATCCTTGATAAAAAGTAGTTATGTCTTGGAGTTATGTATCATCAGATAATTCATAACTTTAAAATTAAACTTATTAAGTATCAAGTGGAACTTAGTAAACATTTTTACTTGTATAAAACAAAAGGTACAAACGCATGAGGAAGATTAGTTATGTCTTACCAAACTATTTGTTCTTACTGAAAATACAAAAATCAAATACTTGACAAAGAGTAGATGTTTTTACTATACAAGTACTTGCCCAATTTCCATACACGTATTTTAAGTTGTGTAATCTACCAAAGTAGATGTAGAAGTTAATTACAAGTAGTTACTAATATTAATGAGTAAGTTTGTAGTACTTACTAATACAAGATTTCGTAACAACATATCTGTGAAAATTAAACTTATGAAAATAAACTATTAAAGTTAATAAAATTCGTATTAGTATAAGACTTTAATTTTGAAAACATTAATTAAAATATGTTAACTCAATACATTAGTTTTTTTATATGAATAAACTAATTGATTCAATGCAAAGTACTAGTAAATTAATAATGATTTAGTGTACTTAATAAGTAATTTAGATTAAGTTGGATTATTCGATTTCATAAAACAGCTCATATTTAAAAATAAGTATTTCCTTTGAACTAATATTATCTTAATTATATAGATTTTGTATGTTCTTGATCTAAAATTTGAAACTACATCAAGAGTATATTTAAACTTAGTAAAACGTCACTTATTAACCTAACAAATATGGCTAAACGACACGTTTTAATTACTGGTTTGCCCGGAGTTGGAAAGACAACGATCGTGAAGAAGTTATGCAAAGAATTGCAAACACCGATTTCTGGTTTCTACACCGAAGAGGTTCGTGATTCCAAAAATCTCCGAATTGGATTCGATGTAGTCTCAGTGGATGAGACAACTAGAGGAATACTAGCAAGAACTTCTAATACAAATCATACCGGCAAATATACCATAGGAAAGTATCAAGTATATTTAAACGAATTCGAAGATTGCGCTCTACCGCAACTCCAAGGTCCAGGTATATTGGTAATTGATGAAATTGGTAAAATGGAAATGTTCAGTTCCAAGTTCAAGAACGCAATTGGACTATGCTTTAAGAATGATAGGATTGTCATAGCTACAGTACCATTGAAATGCAACATAACTTTGGTTGAACAGTTGAAGAAAAGGGAGGATTGTCAACTGTTTACTGTTGATAAACAGAATAGGAATCATGTATTTCGGGAGATCCTGCAATTAATAAATAAAATAAATGTTTAAAATAATAGTTTTGTTAATTTGCATACTTTCAACATCTTAATTAATAAATTAAACATTAATCAACTGACTTTTTAAGTAATAATTTTAGATTACTTCTGGTTGAATTAAAAACATCAAATTTAAATAATGGAATTATTAATTTATTAACAAATTTTACTTAAATTTCGGTGGATAATTTGATGAAAAGACTGAAATATTAACTTGTTTATAGGACTTTTAATGTATTTAAAAACAACATTTTAAAAGTATGTACAAATAAACTATGTTTTGTATTAGAATAGTAAATTGAAAAATTTAACTATTTGATGTCAGAAATATTCAATGAAATCAAAATCTACTTTTTGAAGGTCTGTCAACAATGAAACTATTTGAAGTCACAAATAATTGATAAGCTCATTGTATCAATGACATCAACTTTTTGAGTCTTTCAATAATGTAACTATTTGAAGTCACAAATAGTTGATAAGCTCATGGTATCAATGAATTCAAAGTCAACTTTTTGAAAGTCTTTCAACAATGAAACTATTTAAAGTCACAAATAATGGATAAGCTCATTGCATTAATGACATCAACTTTTTGAAAGTCTTTCAATAATGTA
>JAFMTC010000076.1:1109047-1173701 GCA_018845635.1 Nicrophorus orbicollis | reverse complement strand
AACTATTTGAAGTCACAAATAGTTGATAAGCTCATTGTATCAATGACATCAACTTTTTGAAAGTCTTTCAACAATGTAACTATTTGAAGTCACAAGTAGTTGATAAGCTCATTGTATTAATGACATCAACTTTTTGAAAGTCTTTCAATAATGTAACTATTTGAAGTCACAAATAGTTGATAAGCTCTTGGTATCAATGAAATCATCAACTTTTTAAAGTTTTTCAGCAATGAAACTATTTGAAGTCACCAACAGTTGATACGTTCAAACTAGCAATTGTACCACTGGTAAATCAAATTGATTGAAAATTTCTGTATTGGGAAGCACTGGTGTGCGGTGCAGAGGGTAAGTACGGTGTAAAATGCAAATAATAAAACGAACAAAATCAAGTTGCAATTTTCTCGCCATAGGTCGGTTCTGTATTAATTCACTTTCTTCTTCCTCTTTTCTCTCTCACATTCTTTTTTTTTTTCGCTTCAGAAGATATAACAAAAATATATGTACGGAAAGAAAGTAAAAGATTGGTGCATCATTGGTATACAAATACATCACATCTCTAAACGAATCGATCCATAAAATTTCTATATATAATATATATATATAATTACGAGGAGCATAAATTTATTTATATATTTATATTTTTGTCTCTCACAAGTCTCAATATGTACACACACGTCTTTCGGTTTTCCTTATTAATTTGTTACTTAAATATCTTTACAATTTAGAATAAAAACCTAACAATTACAGAATAATAATAAGTTTTTTTTTGTCTTCTTTTCGTTCTCCATTCTCTCCAAGTATTCTACATATAATTTCATTCTCAATTTATGACCGGACACTCAAATTATATATTTACAAATTCCGCATTCTCTCAGATAAAGAAATAACAAAAAAAAATGATGATAATAAAAACAAAATTAAATACAAAAGGAACAAAAATCAATGAATGTAACCTTTTTTTCTCTACCTTTTCTTCAAGTTTCAGAAGGCGTATGAAGTAGTATACAAGGTCCCACCCCGAGGCGGGGAGGCGTAAAAAATAAATAAAATTTCATCATAGTTTCCAAAAACCTTAATTATTTCCTTCTTCTTTCGCTCGCGTCTCTCTCTTAATCTTTATCCACTTATCGTCGTATCTATACTGTTAACTGTACAAACTATTTATAATATACATGTATATTTGGGCTTCTATGTCATAACATATGCATACATCCATATAGAAAATGATTTTTGAAGAACAGATGGACTTCATCATACAATCACTTTGTACAAATCGGAAAAAAAGCAAATGGAAAAATTAAATACTTCTTCATTTAATTATTTTGATTTGTTTTCTTTCTTTTAATTGTGTTTTTTTTTGTATTTGTTCTTGTTGTTGGTAGTAACTTAAAGAAAATAGACAACAAAGAAAACAAAGTTTTTCGTTTAAACGTCGCACAACAACTGAGAGAAAACAAAAAAAAAACGCAATTGAAAATACCGTGGAAAGTGCGAATCTGAAAATTACATGCTATTGTGTACAATGTGTCCTCTCTTTCATAATCAAAAATAATAATAAACAGAAAAAAAAGCTTCGAATTCTGTATTTTTTGCTTTTTTTTTTCTCTCTCACTTTATCTTATGTTTTTAATATAAATATTTACAATACAAAAAGCAACAACGGTATTGAAATATTGTACATGAAATCGCATCACAGACTTTTTTCTCAGAAATTAAATACAAAATCCCAAGCTCTATATTTCTTTCGTCTTCTACCCACGTTCTTCGCTCTCTATGTGTTCATTTTATATTATTTTCTATAGATTTTTGTTTCTTTTCAGGAAAATTGATCCTAGACTGAACGCATACATCATTACATCTTGTCGTCGTCTTGTTCTTCCATTTTTTTTTCTCGTTTTCTTGATTTCAATACAAAGCTGATTCAAGCCACGCCGGAAGCTTGTTAAATATAAATTAGTTCCGGCGGGGCACCAATAGGTTAAGCGCGAGAAGTATAACATTTGTTGCTCGGCACGTTACTAGAAACGAAGGTGCCGGGCACAGGGAAATATGTAACAGAACAAAAAATGAAATATTAATTATGGATATTGGTACAAAAAATTAAATATTAAATTCTCCTATCTGAAACGCTCTTTAACAGTCTCAACGTCCCATTCAGGGTCGTTAGGGTCCTCCTCCCCGTAAGCACTTTCCGTCGACTCGCTGTCGTGAAAGATCAACTTTTCGTCGGACTCACTGCTTGGGCTGGCCACCTCCTGCGACCTGATGTTCGTCTTCAACTTGTGCTCATCCGGCATGCTGCGTAACATCTTCTCGTACATTTCCTCATTCAACGGGAAGAGCCTCTTCTCGTACGGTTCCTCGATTTGTTCTGGTGTGCTGCAGCGGTTCTCCTCTCTGTACAGGAACTCCTTGTCCTTGGCGACCCGCGACTGTGACTGCGAGATCGTCCTTCTCCGTATCGCACTGATTGATGGTAACGTGTGATTCGGATCGTCCATGGGCAGGGGCGTGACTGGGGGCGAGGTCATGGGAGATACCGCGTTTTCCGAGTTCTCGGCTACGCCTGCCACCGGCGCCGGTGACATCGGATCGGGCGTGTTCGCTCCGCTAGACTCCGCCCTACTGTCGGTCCGCCTATTCGCCCTCGACCGACCATACCCGATTGGCAATTTCAAGTAGCTCAAGAACTTCTTCTTTTCATCTTGCTCGCTTTTCTCGTGTCTCGCTATTACAGCGTCTTCCGACATATCTTCACTCTGTAAACAATGACATATAATGATGAATTTTATACAATTTATAGCAGTGCAAAATATACATGACAAATTCAAATTTCTTGAATTCAAGAATCTATGAATATAAACATACACCACGTAACAAGCAAAAGAAGAATAACAGATTTTAACCTTGCATAAATCACAACTATTTTCAACTACACATGCAGAACGTAGAAGTTTAAAAAAATCTAATAAAAGCTTCAATCTGTTTGTCCTTGTCAAAAGCACTAAGTAATACATCAAAATGAAGATTCATATGTATATCATTCATAGAACATAATTAATTGCATTTCAATTGAAACCCTTGAATGTCAGTTTTTTTTAGAAACGATTGTCAGAAATTATCTACATAATATATCTACATAAATTTCAGAAACAATTATATTACATAAATAACATCTGGTTCAAAGATACATTGAAATTTAAATCCATTAATTATTAATACGCTCATTACATTATCTCAGTTGTGTTCAATGTCCGAATTATGTTTAGTCTGTGATAATGACTTTTATAGCATTATAATGTATATACCAAGGCAATTTAATGGATAAATTGCAATTGTATAGTAGAGTTTTACAAAATATCAAATATTAATGTCAAATATTACATTCAAAATATTTAAAAGGTTTTTTTTCAATTAGTAGAAGAATGAGTGTTAAGCATAAAGTGGTTTGAATAGTAACTGGATGAGTGAGTGATCAGTACACCATTTGATTTTATGTAACACAGGAAAATGTTTAAAGCAACACTACACTAACAATATATTCACTGTTGAATAATAAAGTCAATAAGCACTATAGAAGTCAATTTTTTAAACAAATGCTACTACTACTACTGATGATGTAGTATTACTTACATCTCTTAATCCTTGACTAGTTTTCACGGTGCCGTTATTTTTCACATCATACTTGTTCAACAGATTAGACTCTACGATCCGCCACCTGCGAAAGAAAAGAAAAACGAAACGTTTAATTAAACCGCACTAAAATTGTCTTCTTGAAATCTCACTTTGGTGTCAAAATTTCCTTGTACTGTAATTTTTCGACTCGCGTCGAAGCAGCCACACTATAAGGAATAATGATATTGTCAATGTCATAGGAATCGACACGATTCCTTTTCTGGTGCGCCGAAATCGATTGGGCCGTCAACAGCGGCGACGTCGATGGCGAATCGAACTTCCCGCCCCCGGACACGCCCAGCGACTCGATCTCCTCCTCGTCGATGCCGTCCGAACCGATCGAGTGGTGAGACGTAGACATGCGATTCCTCTTCTTTAATTTACCCGTTGGCCTTACATTCTTCCGATTTCTATTCTTGATCTCTGAAAATACATAAGTACATTTTTAATTAGAATACTGTTCAGAGATTTCAATATCATTTGAACTCAATTAGTTATTGTGAATATAGAAGAATCACTCACTTGCTGATAGAGCGTTGGCCGTTGTCGGCTTTAGATGTCTGTTGTGCTTCTTCCTATGCTCCAACTTCCTAGGTCTGTGCTCTATCGAACTTCCAGCCTTCTCTGTCCGATCGCTCTTTAAGAACTTCATGGCTTTCAGATTAGCCCTGGAACTGCGCTGCTGCCATTCCGACGTCTTCATGATTGCTTCCATGTGCAGCATCGCAGACGCATCTAAAAACATACAATAAATATTAAAAATAAGAACATAGACTCTAAATTATACATGCTTATATAAGATAGTTAATGACAAAACTTGTAATCATCCTATATCTAATATATGTAGATCAATAATTGTTTGCATTATATAAACTGGTAAATTATGAACAGCTGTTTACTATTAGATATTCAATGCAACACGGCGAAAGAGGCCATCGATCGATCCAGAAAATAGAATGAAAAATATTATCAACTTTGCATAATCTCGCTATGCGTGACTTTGCGCATAAAGCAATATTTTATGTTAAGCAACTAGTCTTAATCTAAATCAGCAAACAACTTTCATGGACTTGACAAACTAATAAAAGTTTATCTTAATTTTATGGATCAGACGCAAAATGCGTTGGTTACGTTTTAGTATTCATACCAAGATCAATTTTTTAAGAATTATTTTTATTTTATAATACCATTACATTCACAGACCCAAATATTTCTGACGCATTCATTTATGAATTAAGTGCAAAGTAAATAAGTTAGTAAACGTAGTACAACGTTATAGACATAATGTGATTCAGTTCCATTTCAACTGCATTACTGAATGAATGATCGGAAATCGAATTTAAGAAAAGAGAAACAAAAAATATAAACATAAGTGAACGCAACTGAGTAAAGATAATAAGTAAGGTCACGAATATTGATAAGCGTGACGCATTCAAGGATTTACAAAAAAAAAGAGTCAAGTTCAAATGCATTTGTTGCTCGTTGAGCATTATTGTGCAATTATTAATGCTACTATGGAATTGACGACATTTTAGTAATTTGATTACAAAATAATATTTATGTACTATCCGTAACTTGATCGTGATTTGCCATTTTATAACTACCGACTGTAACAATATTTAAAGTTTCAAAAACTATAACGTTTTATATATCTGCTAACTTCAACTTGTTAGTTTAACGAGACACTATTATTATCAATGATTACGGTTGTATGCAGGTCAGAACAATTGACTTGTAGTTATATCATTCATTTTATTAATTGTTTTATAAGAAAATAATTATTTTGATTATTGTGGAAGTTATGCAGTAAATTCTACCACAAGGACTAAAAAAGAACATTTGTCGATGGGCCTAAGTTCGCTTAAAAAATTGTTTAAATAAAAATCTACCATAATTAACATAAAATAGTAATAAGTAATTAATGGTATTGTGATGTAATAAAATTACTTTGTTTTCATTCAAAAAAAAACAGTATCAAATTATGAACTTAAAATAGTTTATGTAATTGGTATTTTTTGATGTAATCGACAAATTACTTTGTTTTCGTAAAAAAATCAGTATGATATAGAAGTTTTTACTGATTAAAAAAATGTAAAGAGTATATATATTGTCATTCTGTAATGCATGGAATACATGAAACTCAAAACGAAATAATGTATGTATTTGATTTATTAGATCACCAAACACAAAATGAATCATCTCAACATATTAAATGTATTAATTTGAAAACAATGATTTCAAGACAAACTATAAATTTAAATATAATTTTGTACCGATCTCTTTAGACATTATCAAAGTCTAATAATAATTTGTTAATTAAACACTGCAATATTAAAGTTGTAGATCTAATAATTGCAATACATCATTTAAAATGTCTACATTTAGTATACAAAGCAAAATAAATAATAAAATGTGATACGACAAACATTAAAAATATTTAATAATTCAAATATAAACGTCTATGAAAGATTTGAAACGCACTGTGGTATGTACCAACAAAAACTGCACGAAGATTTAGACGAAAGAGGTTATCACAAGTTTATCTAGGAAATATGAGGATATGCTTATTTATTGGCCTCGTAAAGCCAAGCCTGAGAATCTTTTCTTGTTATTAAGATCATTGACTAACTTAAAAACTAATTATTTCTGGTTTATGTAAAAATGTATAATTCATTAAGTCTGTATGTATATGGTATGCATTTATAGAACAGTTGACTATCAGTGATTAATAGTTTTGTCTAATGTATAAAGTTGACCACAAAACAAAGATATAAATACCGCGACTTGCGATAGTGTAGAAACAGAATAATAAATACATGCCTTCGTTGAGAGAAAAGGTAGGATGGAATGAAGGGTCCAGCAGTGCGAGCTTTTCATTTTTGCTGAGATAATCGGTGACATCTCGCGGGTGCGTGGGATCCGTCCTTCCGGTGCAAAGGGCGCACGTGATGTCCGGCGGCACGCACCCGCACCGCACCGTCGAAGGACGTGCCGCCTTCTTCGAGACCGCATGAAGACCTGTGATCTGCAGCAGCTTGCGCTTCCGGAAGTTGACCAGCGGTCGGGTCCGCGCGCATTGCACATCCGGCGACGGGGTGGCGCCACCGCCCCCGCCGCCTCCACCACCACCAGAAACACCGCACGCGCCGTTTGCCTGCGCGTCCAGGCCCTGTCCCTGGACACCCTTCGACGTAGGCGACGCCCCCGGCAACTGTCCCCGGTAACCGTTCACACACACCGGCGACGAAGGCACGGACGACACGTGCGTGGGGCTCGCACCGCCCAGGCGGACGCTCTCCTTGCTGGCCCTTATCTTCTTGTGCAGGTCATTGTACTGCCGGATCTTGTAGTCCAGGTCCGCGACCTGCGACTGCAACCAGGTCCATCGACTTGCTATCGCTGCCCGGTCCTTCGCGTACCGCCACGCCGCTCGTTTATGACTGCAAACAGAAGACACAAAGAAATTAGCAAATCAGCAAACTCCACTTTAGTTAACACTGCGGATTATAAGTACTCCTAACCACTTTAAAATGAAACAAGCCTTCACACCATTGTGGAACACAGATCTTCCGACAGTTAAGAAAGTAAAAGTAAAGCATATTTCTTTAGTCAAATTTACAATTCCGATTTAATTATGATCATTTCTCAACTTTTTAATCCAAACCTAAATTAGTTTCCACTATAAAATCAAATACAAAATTTATAATTTCCATTCATACAAACTGATCATTTACACAAGTGTTGCACAAGTTTCATCATTTCTCAGTAATGTGTTTAGGATATATATTCGTAAAGCTTCCCATAAAATTAAACCACAATATCATATGTAATATTACCACATGCTTATTTACAATCTTTGCTCACTGTAAGCAGAGTTATTATTACCTTTTACTCTTGATTTTCATATACAAACGTTATTATATGTGAAAAAAAATAGATGAAAATGCTAAGTTCTCTAAATAATTCATTTAGATGTAAAATTAATAGCACTTTTTGAAAATTTATAGATTTTCTAATTATAATAATTATTGCATCAGACAAAAACAAAATATATTTATAAAACTGTGCCTTTCCGCCAATATAAAAATTAACAATCATCAACCAAAATATATATAACAAAAATCTAAAATTCATTTCATTACATATATAAAAATAAATAATTTTATATATGTGTTTACTTTTTCAATAAATAATAATAACACTTATTGCAACAACAATAAAAATAATATAAACTCAATAAAATAGCGATAAAAAATTACAAAGATAAATAAAATATGATATTGTTTTTTTTTCAGATTTTACTAGTTATTGCTTTGTTTTATTTCATATTATATTAAATAATATGAATGTTTATTAAATGTTTAGTGTAATGAACTGTAGCTATTTATTCACATATTATAGTTTATAAAAATATGGTATGTATCACATGATTCATAATCACGAGATTTTTGTTATAAACAAGTTAGCTGATGAATGTTGCACACGATGTTGCAGAAATTTCATAAACATTTAAGATTTAGTGAAGGCAAAAGCAGAAGCTGTATTTTCAATGCAAAACCCATATTTCATTATATTGATTGCACCTCATAAACATTTCAATAGCATGAACAACATATACAAATATTATAAAGAGTAGCAGTTGAATATTTGTATTTAACTATTATTATTTGTATGAATATCTGTTGTCTCTGTATTTATTTGACTTTTATAATAAATATGATTCAAATTGAAAACAGAAAAAATATAAATATTAATGAAGAAATATTTGTGTTAGGGAAACAAGACAATGGATTTTTGGAAAGTGCGTTTCCTAATGTCGCCAAAGTGTTTTGAAACGTAACACAATTTTATAACTCAGCGAGCTGCGAAACGGTAGTTGTTCCGTTCTTTATTTTGTGCTCGCAAATGTAGTAAGTATCTGTTGATTGTACAACCATCTTTATTCTTGAACAATGGTGAGACTACAATGTGGGTCCGCTTCGAATTTACGAGCAGACGCACAAGTTAGATACGAATTTCCAGAGAATACCAACGTATATCCTCGTAAAATTTGCAATACAAAATAAACTGCACCGATTAAACTTGACACAATCCTTAAATCAACAAAACAAGAATTGCCTGCTCAGCAATAACATCGATGATTTCGCAGAAACGGAAGAGAGAAAAAAAGAAGAAAAGTCCATCGTCAGTCCGATTGTGATTATAGGTTTTACAGAGCGCAATTACATTCCCGCGAAGGAGTCCCGCGAGTCTTGTGCGCGACTCGCAAAACCGAGTCGCGCACAAGATCAGCCTGGTGAATACAGCATCATCAACAACAACAGCTACAACAAGGAAGGGGGGAAAATTAAACAAATATATGGATGGTGGAAAGGAAAGCGCTTGCGTCTGCGTTCCATCGTGCATCACGAGAAACTGGATGCAACTTTATGGTATGGATGTTGAAGCGGATGGACGACAATCCTTGAGGCCGGTCTGCGTAATACCGTTGTTTGCCAAATCAGATAACAATGTTTACTTTTTTACCATGAAACCTAGCAACAATAGCAGCTCGGCTCAGATTCAGTATGCAGACGAAACGAGCAAGGATACGTTTATGTAAAAAGAAAACAAGGAGCAGCAACAGCACAAAATACAAATTCACACTTGCCGACGGACAAGGACACTGGCGAAATACTTTTCCTCGCTGACCTTAAGGATTTCGCGTTAGTAAAAGCAATAGTTTTGTTGAAAACAACTTCAACATATGACTATACCATTCTATCTAGAACAATGATGTACTTTGCATTTTAAGAAATTTGAGCGCAAAAATGCATTACCGGTTTATAAACATAAAAGCTTTCCACAAATGTTTGTTACTTTAAATACATTCCGCAATACACAAAATGAAAAACAGTTTGTCAGTTAATTACGAGATAAGTTAACAAATCTTATGCGTTCACAACAAATAAACAATAAACCAGTTTCAAAACAAATAAAGTATAACGCAACGCCATTCTTAAAGTGTAGTTTAAAAGAAACATTCATCTACTGCAAGTCGGAACTAATTGAAGTCGCATTATTTTTAGGTCTCCTTGAAATTTCTGAAGGGTATTTACTCTGTTCCGATTTTGTTATACAACAAGCACACAGCGTTTGCTATTTATTGTTCAATTTCGAGAAATTATTCATTTAACTTTGACTATTTGATTACTCACAAGTGAAGACTGTAATCGATTCTTGTGTTGCTTATGGCAACGCTTCCAATCGATGTGTCTGGTCATACCAGTTAAAACAACCACAAACAAAAAAAAATTAACAACCCAGCAAAAAATTTCAACTTTTAACCGAAGTTTTCAAATATTCTGAAGTTCAAATATTTTATTTTTATTATAAAGTTGTTGAAAATCATAAATATTTGAAGAAAAATTTAATTACTTATTCTTAATCATAAAATCACGTCTCAAATTTAAAGTTATTCATTAATATGGCACATCCCAGATAAACCGCAATTGAAAACAAAAAGTTTTTGGAGCAACATATGGACTACTTTTGAGTTAAAAGCTTTCATCAACACTTTTGCACTGGATTTAACATCATCTTTGGCAACCGGCGTGATGTTATTCCAGATGTTCCAAGAAATATAACAACAGCTTTACTTTTGCAATGCAATACGAAGAAAATGAAAGAAGCAACCGCATATTTATATCAAAATATTTTAAATTAATCTAATAAAGTATGCACGTTTGTGTCTGAAATTAAGTGAAATTCCTTCAGTTATCATCTAAACAATGCCAGAACTATAGTTTATTATCCTTGTGGACAGATCGCTGTATTTGAGGGAAGAAATTGACCCTTTGACCCAATTTAAAGATAATAAAAATCTTTTCATTCTATTTTGTGATGTATTATAATGCCCTTTGTATTCAATTATATTTTTTGTGAATATTTTATATTAATGATCACATTTATATAACAAGAATTGCGCAACTGAATTCTGCGCTAAAAACAAGTCGCTTCCTCTTAATTATGGATTTTATTTAAATCGTTACGCAAACTATACTATTAATGTGCATATGACGTAAATCTGCGCGAAGACTTGAATCCGAAACATAACACTAATAAAACATGTTTCTGAAAAACTTGACAACAAAATTTCAACTATAAAATTATTATAAATCTTTAATAATAACAATCCAGTTTACCCAATGAAAGAAAAAAACATTTCTACCCAATCCATATAACAAAGTTCAGTAACAATAAAGTACACACATGCCTCGATTTACGGCCTAGATACGTTCCACGAAACTTGGCAGCAAAGCGAAAAGCCGTATAACGAATCAATTATTGCGCATGCGCAAGATAGGCTATTGTAGGTATATCGACATCGAAAAAGTTATAGTTATAGCGAAACATTTTAGGCCGTAAATCGAAAACGTGCCTTAATTGAAGTGGGACGTTATAGCGAAATGCCGTATAAAGAGCGGCCGTATAGCGAGGTATAACACTTTGTTATATAAAAACGATAGAATATTTAATAACAAATAAAGTTATTTGGTTTCAATAAGTTTTGTTAAAAAAGGGGAAGCAACAATGAAATGACGAGGATCGTTTCTACTTCTATTTAATTTTTTGCAGCTGTGCACAAAGTATTTCGAACTTTCGCGCGAACACAAAGGAAACGGGTTCTTCCGCTCCGGTCCCACGGGATCGACGAAGGTCGACCGATTAAAAAGCGGCAAGTAAAACCCGACGTTATAACGAGTTAGCGTTGAGAATCTCCCGACGATAACTTTTGTTCCGCAACTAACTTTATCCGTTCAGTTGTAACTCGATTATCGCAATACGCTTTATGCTTGTTGTCGCAGTACAGGACTAAATATTTATACACTCTAGGCTTATCCTCTCTCTATACGTAACATGAAATGTATGTAGACAACAGTAATTGGTTATGCTTATTGTTTCAGTTAGATATCTTATACTTTATATTCATTATATTCCTCCATACATATCATCCATGTAAAAAAATAGAAAGCATATAAATATACATAAAAAAGTACTCTGAATGCTTCACTTTTCATAATGTTAACGTTTAAAAGTAAATAATAATATTCATATTGTAACAGTAAGTAAACAGATAAACAAAAATATAAGATAATAAACAACAACTGATAGAAAATGGCTATTGACCAAAGGTCTTTAAGTAACTTTGAAATATATTTTCAGCTTTTCGAGAATTTTTAAGTTATTTGCGAATTAAAACAAAATTTATTTTTAAAAAATATTCACAAATACAACCTTTTTAAAATCAAATTAAAACTACCTGAATAGAAACATGTTTTATAAAATCGAAACAAATGTTTGATCAACGAAAAATACCTTAAGATTGTTGTAGAATACATTGAGGAAACGTACAAGTATCACGCTCTACGTAGTGAGATAGTTTGCGTCGGAGTTGGGAGTGTGTTGAAACTTGCATGCATATATAACAGAACACATGACAATATGCAAATGACTCAAGCTTTGATAAATCGATAAAAATGACCGCAATGTCCTTTCATCTAAACAATTTATGCACACATTATTATATAATACTAAATGAAACTGTAAATGAGTATTTTCACAAAATAATGGAAAATTGATTGTTTTGTAATTAAATTACTTTTCACCTTCAGATTTATGTATTTGAAGCTTCGTGTAATGTCATTACCGACAATTTTCCAATTACGCTATATCGAAGCATACTTAATTATTCAGAGTAATTACAAGTTGGGAAAACTGTCTCTATAGGGAATTAATTAAACTTGTAATGAATCCTACATCCTGATTTGTAAGTAGCCTATCCAAATATGTTTACGTAAGTTTATGAAAACACAAAAATATTTCATTTTCAGAAGTATTTAGTACTAATACAACAAGATAAGAAAATTGTTATTAAAGGTATTCAATTAATATTGTAATTAGTCGCATGATTTGTAAGTATTATAGCAAAAAAATCGCAAATTTTGTTACGTAAACTTATGAAAACTGAAATATTTAATATCTATTCAATACTAATATAATAGATTAAGATGCCTTTAAAGATATTTATATTTCAATTAGTAATAAATGATGATTTGTATGTTTCCTATATATAAATAATCACATAAGTTCAATAAAACTCAAAAATATTTAGTTTCTAAAAGTATTTTAAGCACAATTAAATTATCATGTACTTATTAATTCATTTTTATAAGTAATTCGTTTCAAAGTAGCCTCAAATAGATAAAATAACAAATTAATATATCATAATTATAGAAGAAGAGAAAACTTTGGACGCATTTAAAAAGTTATATAAAAAAAAGTATGGGAATCCTAATGACGTTATCCCGATTAGTTGATGTACTTTGGGAACGAACGAGTTGGCCAGATACGAAATTCTGTTGCCAGAGGTCCACTTGGACAGAGAGCGCGGCAAGTAAATGAAAGCACTGAAAAAGTGTAAATAAAAGTGCAAAATAAATAAAGCTGCAGATAGCGCACAGTCAAAAGCAGCAACTTTCAAATTCTGAAACTCCATCGGAGAGCGCTTTTACGTGCGCGCACTCCACTCAAATAATCTTTTCATTTTCATAACATCGAGTACAGTTTTCATTTATAAATAGATTTTACGAAGTCTCATTTTTTTTAAAGATGAAAATAAACGATTTTATGGGAATTTCGTATTTCTGATCAGAATTAATTTAAAATTGACTTATATAAAAAATATATATATAGGACTTAGGATCAGTGTTTCCCATCAATTTTTGTACCAAACCCCACACCTAAGTTTTTCTTAAAGTTTTACTTCCTATTAAAACAAGTTTCATTTTTTAATTTTCTCTAATTTCGTTTGAAAACAATGATTTAAAAAGTCCCACTTTCATTATAGAAATTTATAAATTAGAATTTTGAAAGAAATTAAAGTATAACCAATATAAAACAATCTCATACTGACAACAAACAAGAACAAATTTATTCCTGAAGTACATCTTCAATGTACGAACATCTCTTCTTTTCAAAGATTTGAATAATAAAAGAAACAAAAGTAAATTAATTTCTGGATTAACTTTGTAATAAATTGAAAGTGGTATTAAGGTTTATACCTTAATAAAATATTCAAATTTACTGAAAAATGAAATGAACTAATTAAAGTATGTTGATAACTAAATAGGGTCCATGTTTAGCTCCGTTCAGTTTATGGATAAACATCGTCAAGGATTGGACACAGTGAATCATCCATGAGATGTGAGACTTCAGCGAGAAATTGTAAATTCAACGGACGGTTGCGAACGCAACGATTATTATCAGTTCTTCGAAACGGCACAGCAATTTCTTTGAATAAAAACCGTCGTCCCTCCCTGCTTCAATATATATTAATCAACCATTTTAACCAGGCTACGCACAGCGGAATTACATTATTGATCCACTACACATCGACTGTAGACAGGTCTCTCAATTACTCATAAAGTTGATTCTTGAAAAATAACAGCAAATGAAAGTTACGTAAACAACCAAATTATCATGAAATTGATGACATTCATTCAAAAATAAGTAACAAATCTTGTAAATAAATTCGTTATTTCTCTTGGACCATCAATAATTCCAAATTGCTACACGTTATGGAGGACGCTATAAATATTTCAAGAAACAGGATCAATTTTCAGGCGGCATTAGCACCAGCAGCACGTCGCCCATTATTTCGCTCAAAACCGTGTTACGTAATTATTGCGGAGCATAGAGAAGGACAGTGGAAGTAGAAGGGAAAAAGAACAAAAAGAAATAACGGGCTATGTAATACGAGTTCGAGCTCACACCGAAAGATTAGATTTCAGGAAATCATTAGGACGAGATAATCTTGTTTCGCATAAAAAGAAAAACGAACCGAGTGTGTGTGTGTGTCGACGCGAACAAATGAAAAATGCTCGTCCGTATTTCAATTTCGAATGCAACTGACAATGCGAAAGTCAATTAGATCGGACGGGGGAAGGAAGGTTTCAAAACATGTTGTTTGTCGCGTTAAGTTTCCATTTCGGACGATGATTTTGTGTAGCAAGAAAAAAATGGCACAACAAAAGGGCCTTGGATTTCAATACAGATCCAATATCGCCTCGTATTCATTTGTATTTAATCCACACCTGTATCTAGCATATCCACGTTACGTTATCAACGATTCACTTATTGATATTTGTTTATACATTTATGTAATCAATTATAACAACCGTATGGCATTTTTTTTCTTATGTAATAACGATAGTAAATACGATTTATTTTAATCGAAATTTTTGGTTTCATTTTGGAAATACCTCAGGTTTAAATATTTTTTTACATAAACGAATTTCATTATAGCAATTAGTAAAACGCAATAAATGTTGCTCAATTTTAATTTACGAACGAAATGAATCTTCAATGGTCTTCAAAAACCTTTTGTTTACTACCGTTTTCCTTGAATAACTGTGACAATACTCAACAGAGGATAACCATAACAATGGACTTCCTAAAGGACTATTCATTTAAAAGAGACCATTATTGTCGATCGTTAAAATGTACTAAGCTCCGTTCGGAAAAAGGGGGACCATGTGAAGAAAATTTGGGAAATGTTAAAACAAACAAATTACTTTCAAAACAAGTCGGTTTAAAAGGAAAAACACCAGTAATTTGTTGACCAAGCCTTCTTCGGATAATCGATGCAGATAGTTTAGAAATAACTGGATCAACGTTCTGAATAAACTGTGGCTTTTTTGCGTTTTTAATAACAACGTTACGCAATCGCCAGCAACAAACATTGCTCCGGCGAAAGTTAACAAATTTGCTTATTTCGTAAGTTATTTATAATCGAAGTCAATATAGACTGAGTATATGCGTTCCGATGAAACTAGTAAATATTTAAGCAGTTTTTCAAAATTTCAGTTAATTTACATCTACGACGAAAAACAACTAGGGGTTAAATGTTACCTCAGCTACGAAGAAACTACTACGCCAATTTTGCTTCCGAGTTATATGCTGATAAACAACAACAAAGATTATTATGTCTAAATGGATTATTTTATAAATACGAACGGACAATTGTTGAAGTGCAAATAGTAAAGTGTTTTACGCGTCGATGACGTCAATGCTACAATTAACTGTTTGCTTTGTTTATTTTGAAAGTGCTTACAACTTGTTTATATTTATATCTGGGCGCATTTTAGATATTTCAATTTGAGTGAGAATAAATGATACTCAATCGACAATAGAATGAAAGAGATGGGAGGACGAGAAAAGAAGACGGAGCTCTCTAAAATTAATATCGCAAACGGAAATCTCAAACATAATAATCGCTGTTTATTTTTACGTCTATTACTATTTCAAGGCGAACGTGTTTCACCTTAGGGAAAAACGACCACCCGAAATTTATTTTCTTGCATATTATGAATGGCTCTTTGTGTATGGAATACGATGTATGAACATTATCAAGGTTTTTTTGATAACAGGCAGCTGCAAACTATCAATGTGACACTTCTACTTGGCTCTTTGTGACATATACATATCCCAGATTAGTTTTATGTTTGTTAAGATTGACTGAACATTATCGGTTTCATAAACAGTTTGATTAAAGTAAAGAAATAAGTCTGGGTAGTATTATAAACAAAGTGATAAAATTAAGTGAAGAACCACTTATACTTAACTCTTGGAGGTGTAAAATATAACCCAGAATTTTTAATTTAAGATTATGATGCAAGAAAAACAAGGTATGTTATAAATCTGGGGTATATTTTACCACTCCACACTAACTATTTATAAAAGTAAAATAAATATTATATGCTTACATAGGTAGGTATTGTTGATGTGGATTGTTGTATGTTTGCATTTCATCACAACTCTCTCCTCCTGAGCTGCTGACTGTAGCTTCAGAATCCACTTCATTCTGAACCATGGACATCTCTGATTGCAGAAACCCAGATACCCTCTGAAGCTCCTGCTTATCAGACTGTGGCCATTGAGCCAAGGTGGTGAGGCCCATGGATGGGGTGGACCTGTATCCAGTTGCTGGTTCCACAGAGCCTGCACCAAAATACTTATTGGTGTGCCTCTGCCTTAAAGTGTTGTTGGCCTGAACAACAGCACTCATCTCAAGTTTCTTAATTAGATTTTTGGTGGAGTTATATGAGATGGGTTTCAATTTTTCTTGGGTCACAGGTTTGGGTTCTTCTGGGAGGTGATTCAGAACAGCACTTTCATCTTGTTTTGAACAATTCATGGGCTGCTGATGCTGCTGCTCCTTACACTTTTTTAACGTTCGATGCACATGTTCATACACTCCAGCCATTTCGCCGCTCACGTGCTGGCCCATGATTCGCGACTGGAATTTCCTCACCCTTCTGATCAGAAAATCCATCCTTCTGTCAAGTACACTGTGCTGCTTCAGGATGCCAGTCATCAGGTCTTTGGTTTGTGTCTCCTTGATATTGGTTACTGAGTCACTCAACTGCTCCTCCATGCTCATATTCATAACATCACTGAACAGCTCCTTCTCCAGGTTGGTGAAGTTGCCCACATTGAGATCACTACCAGATAGTGGAAATATGACATCCTGTTCATCCTGCACAGATCCAGTGGACTCTGCTTCCAGAGATTTGAACACCTGCATAAGCTCATCCACATTGGGGTTAATGTTGTTTATATTGAATAGCTGGTCATCTTCAGTGTCAAGCCTGTCTTTGAGCATGCAGGTCACATCCTCTAAACCACCCTTCTGTAGGCCCATTTTGTCGTCCTGGTCACCCATAGGTTGTGGACAATTGCTCATTATAGGCTCCACACACTCCTCAACTGCACTATCCAAGGCCCTGTTGACTTGGTCTATCTTTAACAGTTCAATAGCCAGAGAAAGGGGATTGCTAAAGCCATAGTTCAGATCCTTGCTGGTGGTGGCTTTCCTGGGCACATACAGCTCACCACTCTTGTCCACACCGTTGACTGGAGATGCCAGCTGGTTGGGGGGCAGCTTGAAGCCTTGTGTCTGGTTAGTTTCTGTTAGGGCTGGTGCCATGACCTCCACATGGGGATGCCTCACCGAGGCCGTACGCAATCCCATTCATCCACTTTTGCACATGGAATGTTCCCCTTGACTTTCACAAAACACTGTCAAAACCACTTTTGGAGACACAGCCAGCTTCAACTAATTGCAAATGCAGTTTAATAACTGGGGAGGGTATATAAAAAAAAAAGTTGAAAAACAAAAAAAATGAAAACAAACACTGAACTAATCCCCAGCCAATTCCATCGTCGTCGCCCTCGTAGTTCGAATTCGAATGATAATGGTTATATGACGATGGGTAAATTTTAAAGAATGATAATAACAGGAGGAAGGAGGAACAACGCTTTAACTGTTCGCTACTTTCCCTTAACAAAAGCGTGCGGTTAGCAGAGGCCGGGCATCGTCCGGCTCAAGCCGTTGCGGTTAGCGACGCGGTCCGGAAAACCGGAAACGACGCAGGGGGCAAATCCGGAAGGTCCGTGCAGATAACACACGCACATACACGTGACGCCGCCGTTCGGCTTACGAAATTCCTGGAGACACCGTGCTTACACACTACGAAATACGCACCTATCAAACATTGCACCACCTTCGGTCGAAACTGAGGGCGCACCGCCGCACCAATGAGCACTTGTCACTATCGGATACGTGTCCGACATGAAATCCGTGTGGACGGAGCGCGATAAACAGGCGAAACGGTCTTCACAGAGGCGATTTTTTGCGGGCCAAACGTACTACCACAATGGCGCCGTTCGGTGGTACAGGCGGACGACGTACCACTCCATTTCTGTTGAACAAACGAACGTCGGCGGCGTTGACTGAGCAGACTCCTCGCGCCACCGACCGGCCCCGCCGATTACAACACCGCTTGATGCAACTTCACACACACACGCACAGAGCGACGCCACAGACACACGAGCACCTCTGCCGACAGGAACCCCAAATCCAGGTGAATCGGCGAAGTTGGATGATGTTAGATGTACGACCTGAAGAAGGCCCTTCGCCGATGATGATGATACTCTGACGATCCCTCGCTGCTGTCGCCTTCTCTCTCTTACGCAGGCCGAGCGAATGCCGTCTACGATCTATCGCTCCTTATATTCAGGTTTCAAATGCGCAATGTTTTTGCAACGCCAAAACACCAACGCATCGATGGTCGAGCGACATCTATCCGCGCCCATCCAGAAGCGCAGATTCCGCGCGCGCCAGTTTCGCGCCCAAAATCACTACACATTCACCGTTCCATCACTCTCACTCACACGCACTTCATTTCACTTCTTTTCCATCCAAAAATACACTTCGTACGCTTTCCCCGGAAGCGAACATCACATCCACGATTCCAAGTCGATATTCCAATCCAAACGAAGCGCGCGCTGCCATCCCAGTACTTCTATGAAATACAACAAAAAAGCACACTAATTAATAAAAAACAATTATAAACATTCAAAATACACACCTTTACTAGCTCCAATCTCCTAGCGAATCTGTAAAAAATAAAATATTAAAAAATTTGGTTTGCAGCTATCTTCAAGTAACATATTGATTTTAAACTCAATGTAGAGGAAAACATTTAAACTATTAAAAAATTACAGTATAATTACACTAATAGCAATTAACATATATGTTAACGATTACAAATTCTGATTTGCAGTTATTTTTAAGTTTTTTTCGTTTCCAGCTATCTTCAAGTAACACATTGATTTTAAACTCAATGTAGAGGAAAACATTTAAACCGTTAAAAAATTAAAATATAATTACGCTAATAACAATTAACATATATGTTAACTATTTGAATATTCGATTTGCAGTTATTTTTAAGTTTTTTGGTTTGCAGCTATCTTCAAGTAACACATTGATTTTAAACTCAATGTAGAGGAAAACATTTAAACTATTAAAAAATTAAAATATAATTACACTAATAACAATTAAAATATATGTTAACTATTTAAAATTTTGATTTGAAGTTATTTTTAAGTTTTTTTCGTTTCCAGCTATCTTCAAGTAACACATTGATTTTAAACTCAATGTAGAGGAAAACATGCAAACCATTAAAAAATTAAAATATAATTACGCTAATAACAATTAACATATATGTTAACTATTTGAATATTCGATTTACAGTTATTTTTAAGTTGTTTGGTTGGTTTGCAGCTATCTTTAAGTAACACATTGATTTTAAACTCAAGGTAGAGGAAAACATTTAAACTATTAATAAATTAAAATATAATTACACTAATAACAATTAACATATATGTTAACTATTTAAAATTTTGATTTGCAGCTATTTTCAAGTTTTTTGGTTTGCAGCTATCTTCAAGTAATTGTTTTTAAACTCAATATAGAGAAAACATTTCAATTATTAAACAATTAACATATTAATTAAATTCTATTAGTAATTTAAATTTAAGATTGAAAAAAAATAGTTTTAAACTTTACATTTTTTTCTCTCAAACAATTACAACAATTTACGAAATGTAAAGAAAATAATCCATCACGTGCTTGATTTAAATTTTACCAATTTCTTTATAGAAGTCAATTATTCTAACATATTCAAAAGTAAATAAGTATTTAATTAATATAAAGTTATTAAGTTTAAAAAAATCCGTTTACATTTTAAAGAAGTACATTTTTCTTGAATTTGAAAGAAAATCATTCATCTAGTACTTAATTTAAAACATTTTATGAAATGTTTATGTATTCACTTAAATACACTAATATTCATATTCAACAGTTATTAGTTCTTGAAGTTTTAATTTAAAAAAAATCAATATTGAAGTAATTTTTTCTTGCATAATAATAACTAATGTGACCAAAGGGCTATTGACGTAAGTCTTTCCGCCCATTTCTTACATATTTAATTAATTAAAATTAAGCAAGTTAAATATTCTGATAGTAATTAGTTATTGAAAGACAAAAAGACTAATGGTCAATTGCCTTTTGCACAATGGAATTTTACTTTATTTTTTCTTTGTATTCCTTTTTCTTAATTATTTTTTTAAATCATTTTTTTCTTAAAATTTTTAAAAGAAAATAACCCATGTTTTGTATAAAATAAGCAATTACATTACCTGAATTGGTGATAAGCGCCATCTGCCAGATCGCGCCAGAAACCACAATATTCGCTCCTTTGCTGCACACATTCAATGCACCAAGTTTCATGAAAACTAATCCGATTTTCAACTAAATCCTTCTTCTTAATCCATTCTACTGGCTATCCCATATCATCGCTGATATTAAACAACTCGACACTTTCACTACAAAACAACACAAACAAATTAATGATTGTAATCATAAATATTTAATATATATATCAAACCTTTTTCCCATGTGCTTCATAGCCATTGCTCGGATATCTGCAAAGAAACAACAGTTTAGATGTTTGATTTACAATAACAAAAGTAATTTCATCATCATTAATATTTTACACACAAGAAATTGACACATTATTATGCAGAAACTTGCATTGACAGTATTGTAATTATGAAAACGCAATTTGCATATGAACTTCAAATAAAGCAACTAAACAAAATATGTATTTGAGGTGGACCATAGAGAGTAGGCAAAGGGCACATCGTGATTAATTAAGATAATAAAACGATATCGAATTAAGTACCATCTGAAAATAATTCTATAGCGAAGACAATAAGCTAAGAAAACTAATAATTAGTACAATCGAATTGCGTATATAAAGGTAGTTTCATCTTAACGTCCTTGCGCATTAAAATTTTCTTATAAATAAACGCGTTAAATAATAAAAAGAATGTGTACTAATAGAAATTACACTTGAGTAATACAGAAGACTTAGAATATATGACGCACTTATATATACAACGATATGCAAGTTTACAAAACAGTTCATTGAAATTTGAGATTATAAACAATATAATAAACATGGCGACGATAACACAAGTCCGAGTAATTTCAATGGAAATGTATCGATTAATCTAACAATTGTTAAAAAACTATTAAGAAATTCAAGATATTAATTCATAACCATATTTTATAATAAAAAAAATAGACATATAATATGCATGTATGATTGAATCATGCAAATCTAAAATTTGCCTTGTAATTAGTAAAAATGAAATGTATTAATTAGAAAATAGAAAAAATATTTCCGATAAATCTTCTCGATTAATGGAAATAGTTAAAATCAAACAATTTAATAAATTTAATTGCATCGAAATATCCTCGAGTAGAAAACTAGGAGCAATTTTTTAACCACAAACTCAAATAATGAAAAACTATTAAAAAGCTTCGAGTGTTGAGTAATGTGAAGGCATTATATAAATAGTTTGCGGCTATTTATCACTTATTAGAATATATGTTAACTCGAGATCAACTTATTTTGATCGATTAACTTGCTTCAACAGGGTTAACAGAATTTGTACCAAGTGCAATAATATAGTTATATTTGCTTCATATACTTATCATAAACAAGTATTAGGTATTAAAATCGCGTATTGCAAGTGAGAACTCACGTTGCTGAAGAGAAGTGAATATAAAAATATGAACAATATTAAAATGAAATTATTACCTTCTGCACATTATTATGTAAATGTACTAATTCAAAATACATACCACAATTCCCAATTAGCATTGCTCACCGGACGTAAACCAATAGACAAATGTTCTTGCAGTCGAAGAATTGTTAAATTGAAGTTGCACCGAAGAGACTTCTTGAACGTTCAGTGTAAAATGAAAATCTTACTGCTGCTCCGAGTAGGCAACTGTATGTGCACAGCACAAACGTCAAATTTTGGAAGTCGAAATACTAACAAGGATCAACTTAAACCTATGCCCTTTGTATGCAAATATATTAACGAGGGCAGATTCCAGGTTAAACGGGGGGTTGTTTATGAAGAAAATCACCGATAAACGCTCCAAATATCAGATATTTTTTGCAGGGATTTTTCGAAAGACCTGCCAAGTGACATGGTCGTTATTTTCGGAAAAATTGTAATCAAATCTTGTTCTCGCAAAATCTCGAGGGTATACGGCCTGAACATTGTTGTTTTCTTGTATTTTCACGAGGTTACGACCGCAGATCAGGTTGACGAAAGAAAAAACGCGTTGAATACCGTAATGAAAAATGCGAGCTATCCTCAAGGATTCGTTGCAAAACCGAATTATTCGGATTATCTGGGGGAGGATTCCGGTTCGTGTAGGCATAGGGGATGCTGGGGAATGATTAGAAGGTGGACGTAGCTTGGTCCTTCCGAATTTGCGGAAAAAAGGACCTCCGTCTTGGCCTAGATTTTTGAATGCCGCGACTCGGCGGCAGCAACAGTTAGTAGTACCCAAGATGAGACAGTTAGTTTTCTTATAACGTCGAGTGTTTTCTTACCTAGGGGCTCTTCAGGGATGGAGTTTTTGGAGCGTCCATCGTCGACCGTTTTCCTGTCCATCGCTGCACAAACACACGTACCTATTTTCCTCGTCCGTCCGTCCGTGGACTTCTATCCAACTTCTGCCCCCCTCCCTCTCCTTCTGGTTGTCATGTGTTTTGACATGTAGGTGGATATCGCACGAGAATCAGCTTTAAGGTTAGATCCAGAGACACCAACACCATCTCCTTGGCAATTCCATTCACCAGCACTTCCAACCACCCGGGAAATGGCAACTCCAAGTGACTTCCTCGAACTCGACTACCACCAGCTCGACGCATCTACAACACAGGTAAATCACTCAGAAATCATCTATTACTATTAGAAGTATATTTGGTTACCATGGATTTGTTTTGAAAAGTCTTAAAGTGTATTGACTTTACATTCTTACCTTTTCCAGAAAGTAATTTTTCCTAATCCTTACTTCTAACTTTTATATTTACTCTCACAAAATAATTAAACTTTTAAAGTTGTTGTCCTCTACAAATTGCATTAGAGTGCAAAATAATAAATTTAGCTTAAATTTGAACTAATCACATATATAATTTTTGTCATCAGTTTTCAATATTCTTCACACTTCTTTACTTATTCAATCAATATAATTAAGAAAACGTTATTTACTAACACAAAATATTTAAACTTTCAAAGTTGTTGTCCTTTACTAATTACATTAATCGACTTAACATTGTAGTAAATTTATATTTTTTGTCATCAGCTTAATTCAACAGTTGCACCTGTAAAGATTATTGAATTAAGCTGATGATTAGTATTATTAACAATAATTAATACTAATAAAGTTATCATTAAATATGCCAAAGGGCTAATGACTGAGATGTCCTAAAATGTTTTATTATTTCGATTTTAGGATAATTATTGTCATCAGATTTTTCACATTCGATTCACATTTTTTTAATAACTGTACTACAATATTTACTTTGTTTGTTTTTAGGAGGTAATCCATAAACGACTGCTTCCATTCGCCGACAGTGAAATATTCCGATGCAAGATAAAATCCTCCAGGAAGCTGACCCAAGGCGACGATGTCAAACCAAAATACGAAGTGGTCCTAGACACAAGAGGAATCGATCACTCGTATAGACCAGGAGATTCCATCGGAGTAATCTCGGCCAATAATAAAGAAGAGGTCGAGAAGTTAATCTGCAGGTTGAATCTTCTAGAAATCGCCGATAAAACATACAGCTTAAAGATATTGAAGAACACCCAAAAGAAAAAACCTGTCCTTCCACCGCATGTACCGATAAAGGGAACACTCAGAGAAGTTCTTTTGAACTTTGTGGATATTAGGGCTGTACCCAAGAAAACTTTCCTTCGCGCATTGATCCCGTATTGCGATGAGAGTGATAAAGGTCTGTTGAAACCGGCGAGCGATTTGAAATCAACGACGTACGAAGATTTCATCACAAATAAAGCGCGAACGCTTTTGGATATGCTTGAGTTGTTGCCGTCGTGCAATCCGCCCATGGAGCGGCTTTTGGAACATCTCCCTCCACTCCATCCTAGGTTCTATTCCATAGCTTCATCGCCGTTGAAAGAAGAGGAATTGCGCTTCGCTTTTTCTTTGGTCGATTGCGGAAAAGTTAAAGGTGTTTGCACCGGTTACTTAGAATCGGTTTTAACAGTTGAAAATGAAGAAATTGAATTTTACTTTAGGAAGCGTAACGATTGCTTGAATGATTTCTACGCTGATGGTAGTAAAGTGATTCTTGTTGGGCCCGGAACAGGAGTTGCTCCGTTCATTGGATACTTGGACGACTTCGCGTTAGATGGGAGGAGCTTAAGCGCGGTTTTATATTTTGGATGTCGTTATAACGATAAAGATTTCATCTATAAGGAGGAGATTGATGGGTTTCTGGAGAAAAAGGTTTTGGACGAGATTAACGTGGCTTTGTCGCGTGATTGCAACGAATACGTACAAGATGTCATTGCTAAACACGGAGAAGCTATCACAAGGAAATTGATGGATGAAGAGTACAGGGTTTGGATTTGCGGTAGTCGTGAGATGGCCAAGGAAGTGCAAAGTGTTATTGTTAAAAGTTTTGTCGAGTTTGGTGGATTGGATGAGAAGACGGCTTTGGAGCGCGTTATTGTAATGCAGAAGCGAAATATGTATGTTGTTGATGTTTGGACGTAAATAAAGTAGGCAACCTCTTAAACATTTCTTCAGATTATTAAGTTATTTGTGATACTCGAATATTGTTACCGTCGTGGGTTGAAGGATGCTGATCAAGGATGATGATGATGTTACAGATGAGTAATGCCCAGTGGGTATTCGAGGAAAGTTGACCGGGATGAAAGGAAACTTTCTGAGCGCTTCCAGGAAGGCGTGGGCTGAGTCACTTAAGTCGGTGGCCCCCTGGTGGCGGCAGGCGGACCACAAGGTTCCCCACCCTTACTGAACCTTGAATAAATCTATCCATTATCTAGAAATATTCCGACCGATGGTTGCATAAAGCGCTCTTTTCAACCACTCCTATAGTTTCTGTTTGTTTTCGGAGATACCGGTCGACCAGAGCAGTATTGTTGTTTATATTTTGCGCAATTCCTTTCCTTCTGGGGTGGCTTACTCTATGAACGGGTACAATGAATAAAATGTTCGGTTTTTTCGGAGGCAGGAAGAAGGAGCCGCGCGAGGAACTGTACAACCCCTGCATAGGTAGTCCAACCAACGTCCAGCACGATATTCACGTACATAAAACTGACGATGGGAAATTGGAAGGACTTCCGAGCGCTTGGCAGAAGCAGATCCGTAAGTCTTTGTCTCAATTATTATACAGCATTTTCCAATTGAAATAATCGTAAAAAAACTTCGAGCCAAGTGTTAGATGAATCACTCATCAAACCTAAATCAAAATACTTAAGAGCAGAGAACCCTACGTATTCCTATACGAATGGAGCAAGATACGAGGAGGGGAACCTGTCACCAAACGTTTTTATCAGTGATTCTGACATTTTTCTTTTTTGATATAAGCTTATTACAATTAATGTGTTTGTATGGACTCCGAAAACATACATTGACGATTCGTGTCAACTTCAAAATTCTCCTTCATACAACAAAAAGAACAAGACCATCCTCAATTACTGTTATCACCTCTAATCAGGTGCGCGGGCATTACTTAATGTAATTGACCTCTAAAATTGTTAACACCTTGCACAACCGAAATGAATGAATAAATAAATAAAAACCTGAGGCAATTAAACCCATTGTCTTTGTTTTCAATGGTTGGGAAATATTCGCTCAATTCCATTGCAACAATATACATCAATGCTACATACAAATGTGAGAATTGCCAACAGTGCAAAAATTTTATTGTTGTTATTTATAACTCGATTCCAAGCAATTGTAAATAATTATCGATTTTATTTTCCGTTCACATCATCTGCATTGTCGATGCGTTCTATTGAAAATATTAAATTATCCAAATATGTAAACGACTTATGACTTTGTGACGTTAATTTACGTATCACAAAACGTAATGAAGACAGATAATCAACCGCAGTATTTACATAATGTAGTTTAAATAGAACTAAACATGCATTTATCTATTGTTAATTTAAACAAAAATTCATTGTTAATTTACTGAATGAAAGTATTTTTAAGTTATTGTGTTGACACAGTTCACTGACTCTGAGATTACCAATTATTCCACTATTTATATGAAGATTTACGCGAAAATTGTATTGATCATTGAAATACATGTATTGTATTTGTAATTGTCATCTGTCTATGAGCATTCATTTAAGGTTTGTCTCTAAATAGAATCAGTTTCAGTTTTATTTTAGGATTGTTTTGATACGTGATGCACGTGTTTCCAAGGGGGAAGTCGAGGGCGCAAAGGAATATCCAATAATACAAAACTCGCAGCTAGTCTTCAATAGAATCTCAGTGAAATGAATGTGCTTTTCAGAATACGTTTCATTTGACTAATACTTGAAGAAAAAAGAACCTTTAGAATTACAATCCTACTTTATCTGAATAACATATATTTCACTATTTTCTTACTAAATTATTGACTATTTTTAAAGAATTAATTAACAAATTTATAATTGCCTTTCTTAAAAACGTTAATTTTTAATTAGTAACAGATTATTAAGTTTTAATTGTTACCTCAACAAAATTGGTAAATTAATAATTTGATTTGTTAAAATATCTTCAGATCATAATTTTCACTATTTACTTACAACATAATTTAATACTGTTAATGAATTAATTACCTATATTCTAATTGACTTTCTTAATAACTTTAATTGTTAATTAGTAATAGATAATTAGGTTTTAATTGTTACCTCAAGTTATAAACTTGATTTGTTAAAGCACCAAAATGTTTACATTATTTGTTCTATAATCTTACTTAATTAAATCATTAAATTTCCTCAATTAACTGAATATATCCGAACGTGTACGTATTAATGAAAAAAAACAATAGTAGAATTGTTCAACTCATATTCGCTTATCTGGGAAACCAATTGACTTATCTAATTTTATCCAATCAAAATATTTTTTTCGCATTTGCTTAGCACAAATATAAAGCGCTGTGGCTCATTGCAATTGAGAATATTATCTATTTGTAAGCCAGTAGGAGTTGGAAACTGCAGAGTCTATTACAGGCGAAATTATCGAGTTTTTTTTTTCATAAAAATTTTCAAGTACAAATTATTACGTAACGCTCAAAGATTATATTATTGGTATTCGCTACGTATTATCTCAAATCTAATCAATTGTATTGGAAATACATGTAAAATTGTTCAATTATAGATAAATATGTGTTTAATTTTTGTGAAATTTTGTTTCCTTTGCGTATTGAATGACTGTTCTTCACAGATCCCTATCTACTTTTCAGAAGAAATCTTAATCTGTAGATTTGTTGAAGTATTTCTATTGATTTAGGTAAAAGAGAAAGTTTAAGGTAGAAGGAACATAATTGCAGGAAGTAGTAAGGTCGTTAGTGTTTAAGTACAGGATGCATTTTTAGGACGTTGCATGGATAAAAACGAATGGTTTGTGTCGGGATCAAAGCCTGGTTTCATAATAAATCATGAAAAAAAAATATGCAAGAAACGCAGTTTCTTAAAACAATTAAATGGGCAGTATTCCAGTACTTACACATTGTAACTACAAAGTAAGTGGAAATACTTATAACATTCTTCGAATTATTTCCATTTGTATAATACATTTAGTCTATTGTTAAATACTGTATTAATTAAACAACTTGTTAAAAACAGTAATATGCTAGTTTATTCGGAAATAATTACTTGTTATTTTCCCAATTACAAAATTTTGCGAATCGTCATTTTTGCTGATTTATCATTGCATTATCGATGACTCAATGTTTCCAATTATTAATCAAATTAATAATATTTACAAAAAGAAAACAAGAGTTGGTCATTTCATCATTACTGCGATTAAACAATCAAAGATTTCATTAGAAAACTGAATAATTATATATTGATACAAATTCAAGTGTTCTTGTACATGTTGTAAATCTATCATCAAATAGCTTTAATTTGCTTTTCTCATATTATAATTATTTATCTAATCTTGATGTTGGAATTGTTAATTAAATGTTCTCATTATTTAGGGAGACATACAATCTTATCTGCAATCTAAATTACAAATCTTTTTAAAAGTTATATTGGGGAAATTTGCAGATAAAAATCGAGGTTGAAATATGCATATTGATTATTCAGTTTTGAAATAAGTGCAGTTTAGTGATTCATTTTTTTTATAGTGCATTAAATAATGGAGACTAGATTTGTTTTTGTGGAAAAAGATTATTTTATTGACGGAAATGGAGCAAAATCAAAGTGGAATTTTACTGTTTTCACTTTGTATTAATGTCTTTGATGTAAACTAATGTATCTATGTTTGGTTTTGTTGTTAGAAGCGCGACCTAATTGCGTCTAAGTTTGGCTTTTAGTATCTCGTTCAATTAGATTTAATAGTAATATCAAATATCCGAAGAATCAACATTTTGATGTTATAAAGTGTGGTTTTGAATGTGAACATTTATGTACTTAAGGTGTTGTGAAAAGTTAATTATTTTGGATATTGAAAGAACGATAATAAATAAATAAACATTTAGATTTTGTGTGATTTATGTTTGTTTTAATTTCAGAGAGTCAGTTCACCGAGGATGAGCTGTCTCACAATTACCAAGCGGCGGTGAACGCTGTGAAATACTTGAATTATGCGGCTACGCACAAGCATGGTGACTTCAAATACTTCATCACCGAGAAGAACATCGAGGAGGAAACGAATGCAATCGACAGGTTTATGGAAAAGGGCGGTCACAGCAGTCGCGACGATAGTTACGAAAAGTTGGAGAAGGAATTGCCTCCGGCGTTGCCGCCGAGGGGGGATAAGTACGTATGTTGCAGCACAAGATTGCAAGAAGTACAACAAAAATGCTTTGCAATTTCAGGACACAGACGTTGGTGACGCCGCAGCCCGTTAAACCCAAGGAAACGGTGGTCAAGGATATCGCTAAGAGTTTAGACAACCTGAGCGTGGACGCGGAGCAACCGGTGCTTCGCAGGAAAACCAAAGAGATTCAGTTCATCAGCGATCACGATTACCTGCAGAAGATCAAGAAACTGTGCAACCCCAGTGACCCGGAGACGAAGTACGTGAAGGACATGAAGGATTTGGGCACGGGCGCTTCGGGAATAGTGTTCGTGGCAACGAACAAGAAGACCAACCAGAAGGTGGCCATCAAGGACATCGATATGACGAGGCAGAACCGCAAGGAACTGCTGTACGGCGAGATCAAGATCCTGAAAGACCTGTCGCATAAGAATCTGGTGAACTTCATCGAGGCCTACGTCTTGGAGATGAATCTGTGGGTGGTGATGGAGCTGCTGGAAGGTGGACCATTAACCGATGTGGTTACAGAGACTATCATGAAAGATGCGCAGATCGCTGCAGTTACCTACGAGGTTTTGCAAGGTGTTAATTACCTGCACTCGCACGGCGTCATCCACAGGGACATCAAGTCCGACAACATACTGTTAGGTATGGATGGAACTGTGAAGGTCACGGATTTCGGGTTCTGCGCCAATGTCACAGGCGACGAGCAGAGGGAGACGATGGTCGGCACACCCTTCTGGATGGCTCCGGAGGTCGTGTCCAGGAAGATGTACGGCAAGAAAGTTGATATCTGGTCATTAGGTATAATGGTGATCGAAATGATCGACGGGGAGCCGCCCTATCTGAAGGAGCCTCCGCTGAGGGCGCTGTACTTGATCGCAGCTAACGGCAGACCGACGATAGAGAAATGGGACAAACTTGATTCGAGGCTGAGGGACTTCCTGGACTGCTGTCTTCAGGTGGACGTCAACGAAAGGGCAACTGCCTGTGAATTGCTCCGGCATCGGTTCCTCGAGGAACGCATGGACCTTTCCACTTTGACGCCGCTCATCAAAGCTGCCAAGAAGCAGCTCAGGAAAGAATGGTAACGAGATCATATACTGCGCTTCTGTTGTATATCTCACATATTTCACGCGAACGTGAACTTATACATATATTTACATATTTTAAAGAACCTATTACAATTGCATTTGACAACTTCGGAGGTTTTTCTTGAGATTCCATTTAAAAAATTGTTTTTCTATATTTGTTAAATAACCAAATGATCTCTCTTGGTTACATTCTGACGCAATCCCAGTATTTTCTATATATTTTTTCCCCTTAAATTATACTATAACCAAAAATATACAAACGAATGGTGCCTTACATACATATAAGAACAAACATTTTTTAAAGGTTGTTAAAATATTTTTATAAAATTATATTGACTTAATTATTATTCCTCGCTTATTATTTACCTCTTTCTTTCCAAATCATATCAAATAGATATGACTTTTATACCTAAAATGTTCTTAATGTTAACTCCAATGTCTACCAAAAAAAATCAATATGTTTCAATTCAACTTAAATTGTAGTAAATTTGTGTTATTCAAAGTTATTTATTAGACACAACTTGGGTAAAATATCTACAATCACGTTCGATTGCCCATTGACCCAATTTGTAATTTATAAAATAATCATTTACAATTAAGTTAAAAATAATATATTTGGTTATTTATCGGTTCCCTGTAAACTAAGAACAGAACAAGGAAAAATCATGTTTTGCAGAAAGTCTTATGGTCAAAACCCATAATAAAATGATCAATCATAACTAATAAATTTCATTAATCACAATGTAACCAAAGGGCTATAGATTTAAGTCTTACCGCAAATCATAACTAAATGTTCTGTTCTTAGTTTCATTTGAATCATTTAATTAGTGTGTGTTAACGTCTTAATTTTGATTTAGTAGTCTTAATAATATTTCTAAATTTAGAGCCTAAATTGAGTGATGCAAGTTTTAATATAATTCCTGATCGTTTTCATTTTTATTGTTCGTTTCTAAATCCTTACACAATAGTAATAAAAACCTTAATGGTAAGTTATGCAATTTTCCTTATTAGAAAAATATAGATTATTATTTGTAATATCATTATTATATAATATACAAGTGGCGTTTCTTTTAAGTAAAAAATATATAATATATATATTTGCAAAAAAATCAACAATTAATATAATCCGTCGCACGTGCAACGGTGTACAAAATAAAATCTGATATTTACAACTAAAAAATAATTATCACCATAAAATATAATAAAAAAATAATAATAATAAAGAAATCAATAATAATAAGACAACATCACGGATTATTAGTAACAAATGTAGACCTAAGTTCGAACTTATAGCTAAGAAACGGTGATAACGCACGGACGGATGCTAGGTTTGCGGATGGTTGCCCATGGACTGATTGCAGTGATGTCGTTGGAGCACGCGGATCACCGTTTCTTTGAGCGTTTGGGGCTTGCAACATTCCTCGAGCCACGTGAAGACCCCAGCGGATAGTTCCGAGAAGTTGTTAACGCTTATCGAGCTGAACGTAACAAACAATTGGTCCATTATCACCTGGAACTGAGATCGAAATCCCATAAGACCTACCAACGCCTTGGTACAATTGTTTTGGAAACATAATTCCAAAGTGACAAGTGACTCGTTTATATTCTGTTCCTTGCTTGTGAATGGTTAATAAAATATCGCTTTTCCACGATTGTTTCGCGTTTTATATGGAAGGGTTAAAAACTTACGACTGAGAACTTCGTTTCGTCCGAAACCCGGAGCTCCGTTTGTCCGGGTTGCGCCTGTTGAGCTTTCACGATTTGTTCGTAATTGGCCTGCATGATTTTCAGTGCAATCACTTCTTTACGTAAAGCGTTCCTTTCCTCCTCCTGCTTTTTTTTCTGCTGCTGCAGATACTGTATGTAATCAATGGATTTCTGAAGTACAGTGGCTTTACTCAATTTGTATCCTTCAAAAAAAAATCTTATATGATTATGACTGTTTTTTACATCAAAGTCTATGGAAAACCCAGAATAAATTGCAAAATAAAACTTACCAGAAACATCGCTCTGCTGACAAGTGGGAACCAACTCTTGCAGCATATCATAACCTTTCTTAATAGCATCTCTCCTCTTTTGCTCTGCTTGCGTATGGGCCTCTCTCCGCCTCTCTTTATAACTTATCGAACATTTGGCTTCCAATTCTTCTTCATCTTCTGTCAAGCAAAATAAAGAGTACATAATTAATTGCTCGAAGACATATCAGCAAGTAAACATTACTCAATAACAAGCAATTCCATATGATTAAACATATATTATTAATTATAAATAAAAAATTTGCAAGCTACATGAACTCTCTCAGATAAGCAGGTCTATATTTAAATTCACAGCCACAATTATGTTGTAGAAATTCAAAATGAATCTTACAAACTATTCAATATTAATTTTTAAAACAGAAAGTAAACAGTTTGAATTGGTACAGCAAATGTTTACCTGAGTTTTGTGTAGACAAGCTGTTTGAGGCCTGCATCGAGTTGATGTTGTGCTTATGTAGATTATCCTTACTGCCCCTATTGAACGGTTTCTCAATGTGGCTGGGCCCCGGGTAGTTCTCACCTAGAATAAACAAATCCATCTCTGATGTGAGCGCACAGGTTTACATGTAAACAACTAGAAATATACTACCATATCCATAGTGGTTAGGAATGTAATTTAAATTATCCATAGAGGGGAAATTGGTTAAACAATAGAAGAGAAGTTTAAGAAAGGTAGCAACATTGAAAGAATAACAAAAGGATAGAGTGGACACTGTGTACTTAGGTATACATGAATTCACAAACCGTTGTTAACTAATGCGTCCTTGACAATCACATTATCAGTTTATTTCTAAAATGTTATCATCAGCTGATGAAATTGATATCATCTGTTGTAATTACAAGCAAATAAAAACAAGATCATTTTATTATGCTGCCGATGTTGGTAACAATGTTGTTGCATTCGTTGTAATTCTGTATTTAATATCATAGGTGGCGTGCAAGGTTTTAAAAATTTGAATAACTTTAGTACTTTTATCAAAGATTCTTGTAGTCAACTTATTTAGAATTGTTTCCATCTCAAATAAATTATACTTTAGAGATGTTATTTAAACATGATTCAACTCACAAATTCAATCTAAATATTAAATTATGATTTAATTATTTATTATGAAAACTTTATATAATTTAATAAAGTTTTGGTAGCTAATAATTGAAGTATTTTTTTAGTTTTTAATTAAGGTTTAAGTGAAATTATGGGAACGGTAACAAATGTTAGGAGTGGAATGAAACGTGCGTGTTTATGATGTTTTTTGAGATCATAATATATTTTCATAAATTAACAAAATTAGTATATTAGATATTGATAAAATTATAGATAATTGTACTAAATATTAGTGTATTAAACAATCTATGATCAATTATTTTCCTGTTGTTTGTTTTCTTGTCTAGTCTCATCGATGATTACTCCAATTTTCACGTTCGAAAAACAAAACGAAAACCGTCTCTCCCAATAACATTAATCATTTCAATATATATTTATTTCAACTAAATAACATACAGAGTACACTTCTTCCTTATTACACGCAATTTTGGTTGTTGCGTTCATCCTTAATTAATTCCTTTTTGAAAATAGATCAATTTCGCTCCTCTAATTCACGTCGCGTCTAAAAATTACATAATGCTTATCAAAACTATATACCAAACGTCCGAAACCAAAGAAAAGGTCACTTTTTTTTTACACCGCATATGTTAAATAATCGATAAGTTTGATTCAAGAACAAATAATAATTATCGAGAGAATAAAATTTTCTTCACTTTTGATATAAGTTTTCTTCTTTTCTTTCTTCCTGCTCTGTACACTAATTAAGAATATACATATAATATATATATTTATATATTGTTCTTCTATATGTGCAACTTAATATATACGTATATATATATATATAAAAAAGCACAATACAGAGTAAAATATACACAAATATTATCGATCAATAAATATTTTTGTTTTGTATTGTATTTCAGTATTTACAAATCTGCGTGGAGAAATTAAATAATATTACAATATAATCGGGTTTTTCTTTTGTGTCTGCTCAATCTTCATCCCTTATTTTCTTAAGTTTCCGGTGGTTTTTCTCTTCCCTTCCTGCGTCGAATAAGAAAAATAATTAGTACTCTTCTCAATATTGACATACTCTTTGTTCATCTTCTAAAATATTTATATCACATCATCAAGAATTTCATTTTCTTATCTCAGCTCAATCGAAAATATAGTCAAAATTCTCATGAAAACGAAAAATAAATAAATATATATCATATATTTTATACTTAACATCTAGACAAACAATTCTCAGCGTTTTCATTTTCATGTTACTCTTTGTTGTGTTTTATTTGGACGATTCATTGCAATATTTTCACTTTTGATTCACACACGAAATCGAATTGAAACCTCGTTCTCCTTCAGCGCGTTTTCATCTTCTATCAAAATATGTTGTTGTAAATTTTACATTTTTTTTTCTTCCTGAGTTAAACAATATACACTAGGTTCATTATTATAATTTCTCATTTTAAAAATTTAAAGCTAATTATTTATAATTATTTATTGTACTCTCTTCCTCCTCATCCTCCTCTTTTCCATCTATTTTTGTTGTCTTTGTATCTTTTATTTCTTTTTCTTCTACTTCTTACTTCCATGCTATCTTGCGAAAAATGGTGGCGATTACGAAGAAACGCAAAAGTTGCAGTGCATTCAAAAAAAGCTAAACTCTAAGTTCCTTGTTTTATTATTTCTTACGATTTTTTCTCCTCTCTTTCTTTCTTCAACACTATTCATCATTAACATCGACTCTGGACTCTTAAAATGTGTGTATGTGTGGGAGATAAAATGGGACACGAGGCCCACAATTGTCAGTCTTGAAAGACGTTTTGGCCCACGAACAATCTAATTATTTATAGAATTAATTATTTATATATTTATATATATATCAAAAAAATAATAGCTTTAAAAAATATACGATTAAATAAAACAAATATAATTTTTCTTCCATAGTTCTCTCTTCTTTCACGTTACGAGATAAATTGCAAAATCATTATATAATATATATATTTATAAATATATCTTAAGCATAGCCTCAACACAAAAAAAAATATAACTAAATAGTAATCGTAATATATTGTAATTTGTTTTTAATCGTCCTAAATCAAATGTTGGCTATGCTCCTTCTCCTGCACTGTATTTCCTCTCACACTCTCCCTCCCACGTCTTTCGCTCAACAAAAGTTCAATTAATTGCTTGGATTTCTTCCTGTTTCACCTATCAATTATAATTTGTTTTGTTAAATTATTGGCAAAACGTCTCGAAAAATTAATAAAATAAACACAAAAACTGGTCACATCCTCCAGCTATTTTAACCAAATAATAATATTACATACGTATAAACTTAACTCTCGTCACTTTCGTTCTTAACTGTTTCTTCTTGGCTTTACTTAAATTCTGACTCTTTTATTGCGACTTTTAGTGATGCGACGTGATTTTACCCCGTTCGAGGAGGTCGGCGTGCTATCCTTGACAACCTCCTCCAATTTTCGTTTCGGGCCGCTACTACTACTACTACTAGAACTAACATTATTTACAATTGGCACTACAGCCACCGGCTCTTCCTTCAGGTCCACAATTTCGACTAATTTGCTAGTGCTGGCGATCGGAATGAAATCGGCCGCCTGCTCTATGTCTTCAGGTATTACGCCCTGGTTCATCAGGGCCTCGATGTCTTCGGTAGGAGCCAACATCTGCGACCCACAGCCCGTGCAGAAGGGTGACGTCGCCGGTGATTTGGATCTCCAGTATTGCAGCTCTGTTTTGCACTTGTTCAACTCTTGCAGAAGCGTGCTGAACTTGCGCGATATCTCCTCGTTCTTCTTGTCGTACTCATCCAACCTCGTCGCATACTCCACCGTTTGTTTCTGCTGGTCGGCCATCTGCTTCTGTTGCTCCGAGATCTGCTTCTGCTGTTCTGCCGTTTTCTTTTTGCACGACTTCAGGTCCTGCCTCAGCAACGATAGCTGACTATTATACCGTTTCATACCTTGCTTTATTTTCCTTATGCCTTTTCGCAGCACCATATTCGACTGGGGCTGAGGCTCTTCGTTGTCGGAACTGGGCCTGTCTATTTCTTTGGTTTCCTCTGGCCCCAGCGGCGAGGAGTCAATAGCCAGATACTTAGGGGTACCGGATGCTACAAAAATAATAACTTTTAAAGATACTTTGAGAGGATTCCAGAAGGAGGAAATGTTCGATTTTGCTTGTAAAGGAAATCAATAAGGAAGTAATTTGCATGGTAAATTGATATTTTCAACGCGCGAAGAGTATGCAAATTTGTAAAGGGTACGTCAAGGTTTAACGGTAATGCAAAAATACAACTTACACGGGAAAGTGCCAGTAAAATCTAAGAAGTCCGCGTTGAAATAAGCGATTTCCGGCAAGCCGGGTTCGATCTTCTCCTTGAAGTACTCCATGGCCATCGTGGAGAGATCGAAGAGCTCATCGGTGACCTTATAGGGCCTTTGCAACTTTTGCGTGGTCCGTATGTGCCGGAGCACGTTGTAGACCTCATCGAGTATCTCGCCGGGAAAGAAACAGCAGTGCTTGCGCTCTATGTGCTTGCCGAAAGACATCTGCAGCAGTGTCAGCCGCATGTGGATGGTTTCGATGATGTCGCTCTCGCAGGCCAGGTGGTGGTTCCTCCTTGCCGACTCGCGCCTCGGCATCATGCTCTTGATCACCTGGAATCGTTGGAGCATCTGCGTCTGCAGCTTCTGGAACGTCGTGTTCAGCATTTGCCCGCAAACGGCGTCGAATTTGGTGCTGACCTACGGATTGGAGGATTGTTACCTTTGCTTCAATCACACGCATCACACGGGGCTCTTACTCGTCTGAATTGGGAGAGCGATTCGAAGGTGAAGTAGCCTAGGATCTTCTCGAGCACCTCGACGGGGAGTTCCAGCAGTTGCTTAGTGGGCTTCTCCGCCGTGGACGACTTCCTGCTAGCCGAGTTGCCACCTCCATCGGCGTGCATTGAATTGTTGCGAGATCTGGTGGTCACCTCCTCCGGCCCCGACGACGTCCCCCATGACGTGGAGCACTCCGCGACGCTGCTGCCGTTTATAATGGACATCTGTCTAGTCGAAACCATCCTGCCTTCTTTGATTCTCTTATTAAATGAAGATTGAACGAGATGAAAAGAAAATAAACCGGCTCGGCTCTAAAAAGAAGGCAAAACAAAAACGAGATTAACTAACAAATTCAATTAGATACGCTACAAACTACATCATGATTTAAACATAAATCTAAAGACAGTGTTTTCCAACCATTAAAATACTTTTTTCGTTTACCCAGACTTTAATTAACTACATTGTTATTTCAATCAAGTAAAACTTTCAGAATTCATAACCCATTCGTCAATTCAAATAATAAAAAAACAAGCTGAATCAAATCACAATATTCTAATCATACTACTCCAAATATAATCTCTGGGGTATTTGCGCAAAAAAACTGAAACATTGTAATCTGCATACCAATATGTCTATATATATAAATAAAAAAGGGGTAGATATGTGCGATTCCGGCTGTTAAAATAATAAAACGATCGATCGATGTGGACAGCCGTCCATAATCGACCAAGTGAGTCAAACTTTGGGACAGAACGCGATGATCCAATACAAACGCGAAACAATGCCGATCAGTTAGTTGGAATTATCGGAACTATACTATTTTTTATGTAGCAGCAGCAAGAAATCTGCAAACCGATAATTGCAACCGCCTACGCAACGCGACAATAGTGCCAGACAAAAGCAACGGAAACGTTTGCATGTATTATGATCTTCTCTCATTTGTGTTATTATAAACTGTGTATTTCCCTACCATCCGTTTGCAGCAATTATATCTCTGAAAGAAGAACAAAAAAAAAACAGAAAGAACGTATACTGATAAAATTGTTTGTATGTTATTTAAACAGGGCTCCGTTGCGAAACAAATTAACCTTAATTAAATCCGAATGAAAACGCTCTCTTGTGATATTGTTGGCGCAAAAAAACGTAAATGTATATAAGTTGTTGTCTTGCCCAGTTGCGGAACTCGATTACAGCACACAAACTGTGCCAGTCCGATGAGCGCATGATAAAATAAACCAAACCAAAAGGCATTTATCGGAATGGAAAACTGGGATAGGATAGGAAGAGCAATTTAGGATTCTCTTGCATTCTAGATTTTGATTTATGCTTGTAGCTGCCGGCCAACATTCGTGCCGCATCCACGGATCAATTTTCTTGAGAAGACGATCATTACTGTTGGATTAAACAAATATATAGGTAACTTGTAAATTCTCAATCGAGAATAGTTTTCTGTATAAACTTAAAATAACAAGCTTCAACACATTTCTTTTAACAAATACTGATACTACTGAATATAATTCAGGTAAACGTCAATACAGCTGCTATGAGTTAACGATGAACTGAATAACTAAATTGTGTTTAGATTCAAAAAATCTATGAATGTACAACATGTTTGTTTAAGATATTATTCGACAGATAATTCAAATTATAGATCAATTTTGAGTTTCACAGCGCATTCACATTATCTACATTTACGATTGTTGCATAATTGCATTATCGATTAAGTAATATATTCAAGTGCGACACAATAAATTTCAAAATCTATTCTTATATGTAGGTTTGACCATTCAAGAAAACGGATAAAGTTTATAATGATCTTAAGTTTAAATATTGCAATTTTATTGTAAAAAAAACACAAATTAGTAACTTTATACGACAACGATATTTCCTATCATGTAGGAAAAGAAACATGATCAGAAAACTGTTAATAATACAAGAAAACTCACTTATCAGTAGAAAATAAACAGATCAGTCAGTCAATATACGAAAAATCAAATATACAGAATAAACCTGTAAAAATCTTCAAAAAAACTGAAGACGAAATCGATATAACAATTTTCTTTTGCAAAAATAGTTTTCGAATGAGGTAAGTTTTTTGTGCAAATGTGAGCGAAAATACATATGTTCGAATAGATTAAGTAATTGACGTATTACTTTTACAACGGTTTGAAAAACTTCTACAAATATTTGTGGAGTATAAACAATTATAATTATCAACGATTTGCAAATAAATGTGACATTTCGCAGTGGCGCCAGTTAGACAGAACACATCGGCAAAAGCAATGCGCACACAGGAAGAATTTGCATAAGAAAAAAAGATGTTAATAATGTTTTTTTCACAATTACATATTCTTATTATGGCTAGACTGTGATCAAACGTGTCGCAATTATATTAAAACAAGTCTTACTTAGTTTCTATAATCACGCATTTCATTCAAGCAGTTGAATTCAGATATGTTTATACTTTACATTTCAGTCTTATATAACTATATTTGAACTAATATTTATATGTTATAACTACTGTTATATGATTATCAATATATTTCTTTTGTTATGGGGCTTCAGAACACGGGATCTCTCAGCTTTATCTATTGTGCAAATGTGTGAAGTTTTCACTCAAACAAATCGTCACCACTCTTCTGTATCCCAGTAATGTTTGTTTAACTTTCTTAAAATATAAATGAGTTTATTGTAATAATATTTTAAGTAAAAATATAAACAACTTCATTACTAAATTAAATTTTCCTACTGTAAAAAAGAGTATTTTTTAAAACCAATTCTCTATAACCCTTTGCAGTAATTTTGCCGTTATAATCAGTATTTTAATTGTAGTTGTTTTGGCAATAAATATTACATTTTTTTTCTTTCTATAAACATTAAACAAATTGATCAAGTTTATCATAAAATTGGGTCACGTAGAGCAGAAAGACCTTTGGTTTTTTTGAAAAGGAAGCAAAGAAATTTTCTTTTTCTTAATTTTTATTGTTTATTTTTTTGTAATTATTGTTGCAATAAATGTTATTAATATTTGTGTTGTTTTTCAGTAGATTTGATGTCAACTAAAATTAAAAAATAAGAATGTATTTTGAAATTGAGGAATTTCAAGATTGTAAATTTGTCACAGTTTTCGCAATACAAAAAAATAAAGTTATTATTAGCATTGATATATTTAGTATACGTTTATCAAATGTAAATTGATTTCTTGGTGTAGTATCAAAAAGAAAACACTTGATCTTTGCAAAGTTTAAAGACAAGTGAGATTTGTCACGAATATCGTTGATTGCGAAATGTTCAAAGGTTTTAAAAAATATGTAATATCATTGTTTTCGAAATTACTGTATTAAGGTGAATTATAAAAATGGGGCAGTAAGATCTTTAAATAAATAAAATTTTAACATTAGGACATCGGTCAAAAGTCTTTTAGGTACAGAAAAATATGTTTAATAAAAATAATATAAAAACAGTTAACAAAACTTTTTATGTAATAATGTAAATAATTGAAGTTTTGCTTGAAAGAGTTTGCTAAGATACGTAACGGGTTTTCATTGATTGCCGAAAAGCACAAAGGCCAGGAATGGCATGAAAAATATGTAACAGAAGCAGAAAACCAAAAAAAAAAAGAAGGCATCACCTAACCTCTAAAACGTTTCTATTGTTTTGGTCAATGCCCTCTTTATGGAGGGTAAAAAAAAAGCCGAAGAGAGGAGAGAACTCGTTCCACCTCCTCCTTCTATTTTTCCGTTGACTGCAGTGTGTGTGTATGTGTGTGCACGAAGGGTTGAACCGGCAGAGACCAACCAGTATTCAAAAACAAATAGAGAACAGACGGGAACGGCCAAGTTTGTCGCGCGAATCAAACAGCAATTAGCGGACTGGAACACCAAGTTGACTGGCGCTACAAACATGATAAATGTTATCAAGGCCTACTATCGCCATTTTAATTTAGCCGTATTCCTAATGAATGTTGTCCGTTAATCCCTGCGCTTATCAGAGCTTCAGCATGGATGTGCCTTCTTGGATTTGTTTGAATTTCAAGCGTTTTCCTGCAAATGAGCTGTCGTAGGCGGGGGAACGACCAATTCATCTGTGTTTACGTGGATGGTGCATAGAAAACGGAAAAATCTTCGCTGCTTGGGTGGAATGGAGAAACTTGAAATAGATTTAGAAACTGAGAGGTTGAGGTTATAGGGAGGAGAGGGGAAGTCGCGGAGTGTAATTGTTGTTGTTGTTGCGTGGAATCATTTTTATTTCGCATTTAATGAGATATCTGGATGAGTTATCAAAGCAAAGATAAACTGGGAGGAATAAAGCGCTTCTGTTTTTTTGTACTCTCTTGTTGTTTCTCTGTGGTGCGTTAAGAAGCGGAGAGAAAATGTTGTACGAACATGTCTGGATTTAGAAGGTGCTAATTAGCCTTGTATTATTATTAAATTTGGAGTGTCATAACATGTATATATGGCTGTGCTGTCGCCTTTTGCATCGCGTTTTATTCTATCAAAACGATAGGGGCTGGGGGTCTGGGGCCGCGGTAGTCGTGCGTCGGGCTTTCCCCTTGGGGTTGCCGCTGTGATGGGGGACTGTCAGGGCCGTCGTGGATGGGGAATTTGGGGAGCAGCGGGCGAACGACCAGGATCGCCGAGCTGAGGCACGGTAAAATGGTTGTTCCTTACTAGCGCTAGCAACAGCTTTTCCCGACTTGGTCCACTACGAATCCATTTTCTGGGTATCTCCCTTGCTCTGCGCGTCCCGGGGACTCGTTTCCTGGACGATGGCCACCGTGGACGTCGGGGGCCCTTGTTCCTCCTCGCTTCCTGCCTTCCTGTCGGACTGCACACTCTCTGCAATAAACACACAGTCGGGGCCACCTCTCTACTAAACAGCACAGCACAAATGCACACTCAGCGGAGGGAAAGTGAACAAACGCTCGCACATTTCACCTACTCAACCTATTTGACAGCACGATCATGCGCGCTCCACGACTTTTGTTTCGAAAATCTAATAAGAACAAAATAGCAAATTAATTAAACAGCCTCGTTTAGTAATAACAATTTTTGTTTTCACCCGTTCCACCACTTTTCTCTGATAGAATCGTAACACGTAAGACGTACGACTTCAAAAGCGAACCGAACTCGGCGACTCATCTATTTACGACCGTATGAACTATTCTAGAGCACAGTTCAAATTTGACGCTGACATTTGTTTAAAAACAATTTTCAAACTCTACCAACATTTGTTTACTCACCTAAAAGTTATGCAACTTTAAATCATCTTTGCGTTTCAAACATGACACTGATATTTCTATAAAAACAATTCGAAAAGTCAGCCAACGTTTTCAAATATATCGCATTAACTTACTAATCAATTTCAAACTTTACCAACATTTGTTTATTCACCTAAAAGTTATGCAACTTTAAATCTTCTTTGCGTTTCAAATATGACACTGACATTCCTATAAAAACAATTCGAGAAGTCAGCCAACATTTGTAAATATATGGCATTAACTTATTAATCAATTTCAAACTCTAGCAACATTTGTTTACTCATCTAACGCATTAACTTATTAATTAAATTTTATATTACTATAAAAACAATTCAAGAAGTCAGCCAACATTTGTAAATATATATCATTAACTTATTAATCAATTTAAAACTCTACCAACATTTGTTTACTCATCTAAAAGTTATACAACTTTAAATCATCTTTGCGGATCAAATATGATATTACTATAAAAACAATTCGAAAAGTCAGCCAACATTTGTAAATATATATCATTAACTTATTAATCAATTTCAAACTCTACCAACATTTGTTTACTCATCTAAAAGTTATGCAACTTTAAATCATCTTTGCGTTTCAAAAATATCACTCAGACATTACTATAAAAACAATTAAAAAAGTCAGCCAACATTTTCAAATATGTTAACTTATTAATCAATTTCAAACTCTACCAACATGTGTTTACTCATCTAAAAGTTATGCAACTTTAAATCATCTTTGCGTATCAAATATGGCACTGACATTACTATAAAAACAATTCGAAAAGTCAGCCAACATTTGTAAATATATCGCATTAACTTATTAATCAATTTCAAACTCTACCAATAGTTGTTTGCTCACCTAAAAGTTACACAACTTTGAATTTGCATTAAATATCATTAAGTTTCAAGTATGACACTGACATTACTTTAAAAACAACTTACAAATTCAGACAGCAATGGTAAATACATCGCATTAACTTTTTAATCAATTTCAAATTCTAGCAACATTTGTCTACTCACCTAAAAGTTATAAAATTTGCAATTTTATTCAAAAATCATTACGTTTCAAGTACGATACATCCTGTAATTTTTAAATATATTGCATTAACTTATTAATCAAATTTAAATTCTACCAATATTCTACTTTGTGTAAGCAAAGTTTTACAACTTTATATGTGATTCAAACATCATTACATTTTAAATATGAAACTGAAATTACTTATAGCAACATTTGTAAACAATTTAACTATTAATCAATTTAAAAATTGATCAACATGTGTATACCGACCTAAAACTTATATAACAATAAATTTGATTAAAAATATTATTATAAAAACAATTTGCAAAAATAATTGTATTATACATTTTTATACTGAAATTTTATAAAACTGAAGTAAATTTAAAAAGAAAATCATGCTGAAAAATAAATATTTCTTAGTTTTTGATATTATTGCTACTCATGTTTAACAATAAATATGTTTTCATACTAAAATTTTCATAAATAAAAAATTGGAATTCTTTATTTCAATCTTTGTAAAATGTGAATACTGTAATTTTTACATGGAAATTTTGTAAAATCTTGTCTGAATATAAAAATTTCTTAGTTTTTGTCGGTTCAAAACGATGATTATACTGTGTCACGTTAGAAAATTATATAATAGCAGTTTGCATAATATGCCTGAAAACGAATATTTGTAGATTTCGAATCGTAGCAGGAAATGTGTTAATAACATGAAATATATAACGTTTCATACTCATATTTATGTATGTATTCCCCTTATCTCGCCAAAGTTATTGACTGTTTTTCATATCCCGAATGGCAACATACGTACATATATTGTTTTATGAGCAGGGTCGAGGTCTTTGATCCTTCTGGCATACGATTTGCTTGTTATTTATTTACGATACATATGCTGAAAATACATCGTGTAAGCATTTACAACATTTAAGTCGAACGCGACGTTCACTGCAGTGACCGAACGCAATTGTAAACTGCGTTCCGATTCAATTTCTTCCCCCCTTTGTGGATAAGTAAATATTAAGCACATCGAAACGCACAATATTCAAGGCGAAAAGATTCCGCGAATTTAATAAAACCGTAAACACAAACAGAAGATGTTATTCGACGAAACAATAATATGTTTGCAACGAGATACAGTAATGAATATACATTTTAGCAGGTGAAACACAGAGAGAGAGGGGCGCAAATGTTTGGGAAAGCGGAAAATGATTTGAATAACTAAAGTACGCTTCGAATTGCATATTGCTCTGATGTTGTTTTTGTTGAGCAAATGTAAACATCGTTATTTGAAATGAGTTGATAATATAAAAAAGGGGGAGAAGAGGAGTGTACACGGCTCGCAAATGCAGGCGAGTTTAATTTTAATTTTCCCGACATTTGGATATAATAAGCCTAACGCCGGATTCCCGGCATTCTCCATGGATGGATTGAAAGGAGGATTCAGGATGCTTAATTTAGAAGGAGTTTGCCAGAACGAGATCCAGTCTTGGACTCTCTTATTTACGTAGCTAAATTACAGAGCATCGAATAATATTGAAGCTGTACATCACAAAGAAACAAATATTTATTACGTAAATAATTGAATGAGATTCATTGCAACTTTCAGAAAGAGAAAAATCGAAAAAGTAAAGTTTGAAATTGAATCAATGCAAGACCAATATTTGAATTGTAACTTTCTTAATATATAGATAGTAATTCATTGTACAAAAATGACAAATTAAAGATACAATTTAGCACAAAAACGTATAGTCAAAAGTCATTTGCAGCAATAGACTTTTCTTTTCTTTGAATTTCTTCAATTTTACGGTATTGAGAGCCCTTTAGTCACTTGTTTGTCGTTAATAAACATGATTATTATTATAGTATTGAGTTTTTTTTGTGTAAATTTTAACCCTTTGCAGCAATATTTTTGTTTGTAATTTTGTTGCAATAAATATAATTATCATTAAAGTTACAAAAATTGAATAAATTCCATTAAATATATGTACAACGTTTGAATTGTAGCATTTGTATTATAAAAATAAACATTGCAACAAAAAAAACAAAAATTGCAATAAATTTTTATATGTAATTTGAAAGCAATTCAATAAATACAAGTATAGTTTTTGAATTATTAACATTTTTATTGTAAAAGTAAAATAACTATATAACAAAATGTGCAAAGTGTTATAAAACATAAAATACATATTTGAGTATACCCATTCTTCAAAATGATAAATTAAAGATAGAATTTGGCACAAAAACGTATAGTCAAAAGTCATTTGCAGTAATAGACTTTTCTTTGTATTTCTACAATTTTACAGTATTGAGGGCCTTTTAGTCACTTGTTTGTCATTAATAAACATGATTATTATTATAGTATTGAGTTTCTTTTTTGGAAATTTTAACCCTTTGCAGCAATATTTTTGTTTGTAATTTTGTTGCAATAAATATAATTATCATTAAAGTTACAAAAATTGAATAAATTCCATTAGATATATGTGCAACGTTTGAAGTGTAACATTTGTATTATAAAAATAAACATTAAATACAATTAATCAATAAATAAAAGTGTATTATTTGAAACATAATTTTCATAAAAAAGAAAAATTGCAATAAATTTATATATGTAATTTGAAAGCAATTCAATAAATACAAATATAGTTTTTGAATTATTAACATTTTTATTGTAAAAGTAAAATAACTATATAACAAAATGTGCAAAATGTTATAAAACATAAAATACACATTTGAGTATACCCATTCTTCAATTTATTCCATTCCTCAGAAAACCGTGTAAATCACTAGAATTCAAATGAAACAGTCAGAAAACCGTGAAAAAATTAAATCCTGTCATTAAAATACCGCATAAAATCAGGGGATATGTGTATATTAGAACCATCAAATATTGATTGTTAATATTTTGTTTGTTTATCTATATTTCCCAAATGTATTCCTTTAAAACCTGGAATTTCTCTATAACGGCCCTCTTCGATTTACGGCCTAAAATGTTACACAATAACGGCAAAAAACTGTTTTTCCGTGTCGATATATCATCTACATGTTGCCAATCTTGCGCAAGCGTAATAATTGATTCCTTATACGGCTTTTCGCTTTGCGGCCAAGTTTCGTGGAACGTATTTTATATAATTTTTCTCACTTTTTTTTATATATATTTTTTTATTTAATATTGGTCCAAAGGGTTATTATACGTCTTTCTGCTTTCTTATTTGTAATTCTTATTGATTAGGTTGTTTTAGGTTTTACGAAGTCTTCCATTTACAGAAATGAAACGTTTTCTATCTATACAATGAGTATACTACACATCTATTTATATTCGAGTTGTATGTTTTTGGAGGAGACTATGCAATAAAACTACTACACATAACATTATGAATACTGCTTGTTATTGTTATAGTAGTAATAACTACTGCACTTTGAATACATACAAAAAGACTTGAGATTTATACCCCGACATTCTATGTAACTAAATGATGTTTACAGAAGCGATTCGTTCACAAAATATAAACAGCGCAGCGAGATGAATTTCATTTGTTTGGGTTTTATGGAGTGCGGATCAATAAATCGATTGACTCTAATTGTCATGGAAATTAATCTGTAGTGGAAGCAATGAAGCAGTGGGCTTCAGGCATTTCGGCTGCTAAAGTAAATATTTATTTATACAACCAAATTTATTCCAATTAGTTTACTAAACTTAATTAAATAAAGCTACTATTTTTTGCTTAAATGAAAATGTTATTGAAAGAACCAATAATTATATAAGAATTATTTATTTAAACAAATTTTTTAGAAGACATTTTATAACTGAATATAAAAGAAAATGAAACTAGAATTAATGTAACAAAATAAGGAAAAAAATAAAGATTTTCTATGATTAAAATTGTGCAATTTCTCAAAGTAATATTAATTAACTTATCAGTACTTTAAATCCAACAATACGTATGGAGATTTTATAGATATTTCAATCAATTAGAATAGTAAATTAATTACTTAAAGCTCTTACTTTTGATTAAATTTACATTATTGATCTTTAAGAATAATACGAATTATTCATCGATAAAAATAAGTTTTATTTAAACAAATTGTTGTTGCTCACTTTCTACCCTTAATATTAATAGATATTTGTTATTTTAGAATTGAAATAGAATATTTAGTAATTTTTTACTATAATCTATGAAAAATTTGGTTTCCTATTATTAAAATTGTGGTATTTCCCAAAGTAAACATTTACTAATTAACTTCTCTGCACTTTAAATCTAACAATTGATTGATGTTTACAGAAACAATAATATTCTAAAATTATCTTTGTGTATTCTCCAAACAGGTTTAAACCAGAACGCACGAATTGTGGTACACTTAGGAAATGGCTATGTTAAAGTTAGCACATGAGACACAAAGAAATGTGTCTCGAAGTAATTGTAATAACAAAGAATTGCCACATGCGGACAAAGAACGGATTCTAGGCGTGCATCTGGATAGGAGGCACGGTTGAAAAAGAATCACATCTGGATAAAAAGAAGTGCCGAGTTGAATTCTGCAGACTGCATTTTGTCTGATAGGATTAAAATTGAAACTATTGTTTGAAGAAAAAAAACATGGATTTTGTTTCAGTTGCAAAATGTTATGAGATGAAATAATAAGAGAAAATGTTATTAATAAATAATTTAATAATTATTATCTTTAAATACAAACTAAAACAAGGCACTCTTGAATTAAAAGTCAATATTTTTGAACTGTCATTAAGCATTTGTATTGAATTCACCTTGCAATTAATAATTAGATTTGTTTATAAATATTTAGGGAAAATTTTTAATTTATATATATTTAGCGTTTAGTAACAAATCTTTATATTGAAATAATTATTATTACTTAATACAATTTTATTTTTACCAAAAACTTTACAATAACATTTTTGTTTCATTGCTGCAAAAGCCTACAGAATTTCATATTAAATCCATGTGTTTATACAATAGTAAATTATTGATTATGATATAATTAGTGTTTACTAAAATAATCATTGAAGTGAAACAAAAGAGCGCTAATATAAAATAACATTCTGTCAATGTATTATGTCAAAATTATACTTCTAATAACATTATTGTTTAACAAATATTTCTATTATAATAGAATTTCATATTGTTTAATATATTTAGTAATAATAACATTTATTGCAACAACAACAAAATATAAACTGAATATTATAGAAATACAAAGAAAATATAATGCTATTGCTGCAAAAGACTATAGACCAGGGGGGGGGGTGGCGTGGTCTGCGGCTCGCGAGCCAAATGCGGCTCTTTGAAGGTTTATTTGCGGCTCTCGATAAATATACCCGAGTTCCCATTTTCATTTTTGTGCTATTATTTAAATACCTTTTAAATACGTATTGAATTGCGGCTTGCGAAAAATTTTAAATTTTGAAAATTGGTTCGGACTATCAAGGCCATCCCTGCTATAGACCATAGGTCTGTCTGTTATATTTAGTTATTTAATATAGCAATCACTTAAATTAATGATCTAATAAAAAAAACAATAATTTTGACATAATAAACTGACAGAATTATTATGTCAAAATTAATAAACTGACAGCATTAATAAACTGTCAAAATTACATGATTATAGATACTTTTAACAATAGAATTGTTATTTTTGTAAATCCTTTTATTTGCATAGAATCTAATATTAATTATATTATTTATTTATAGTTTTTGTATCGGAAAAGTATAAAATTCTCACCACTTTTTAGCTGTGAATCCTATTAGAATCGACTCTCTGCACGAAAAACCATCACAGAAGCTCAAAAACATTCGGTATTACAAATACTCAGTTGACGCTTGAAGCGATAAACATTTTGACAGGTATTTTCGTGTCGCTTTTGTCGACACCGAAATGTTTTGTTTACTGTTTCGTCATAGCCTTCCACGAGCGTTAATTACTTATTGTATTGTAGTTTCTTTTTCATTCGCACATATAAATATATAAGACAATTTCCATACGTACATTTCACTTTCAGCCGGATTTACCGGTGATTCACTTAAAGCACAAAGTGAATAAAAATAATTTAACCAGTGAGTGAAAACAGGACAAAGTTCCTGAAACGAGCGAACGTTTGCGTGAATCATCCCCAAAAAAATAAGAAATGTGAATAATAACTGTTTCTTTGTATTCACAATGTTTCAATATAAATTATTATTTATATACCAATTTAATGAATAAAACAATTACTAAAACAATATAACAAAAATTTTGAACTTGTAATTTGTTTTATACAATTAATATTGTCTCTTATTTTCTTGAAGAAATCATTGTCAAGATAACATAAAAAATCAGTAATTATTACAATATAATTGAAAACAAATATTGAAAAGTGAAAATAAAATGTGTAAATTTTAATATTTATTTAAACATATTTAGTAATAAATAAAATACAATATGTTAAATATGTTTATCTTCTATTTGAATACAACGATTTACGGCTATATTCATAAGTACTTAGTAGATGGAAACATAGAAAACAGATTAATATCTACCAAAACTAATAGGTTAAGTACACAAGAAACTTTGGGGTCTGTGTTGGTAGGGCGCATTCGAGATTAACCATATCAGGTTTACTATCAAACAGCCATTAAAGATGAGAAGATGCGCAAAAACGATTCGATAAACATTACCCCTCCGGCCTAAACAAATAATTTCGTTGTTTGCACGTAGGGCCTTTCGCCCTTAATTGAATCGAGCGACCGCTATTCATTACCTGTCCACCTGATCCCTAAACTAGCCAAATCCTTCCACAATTCCTCTGAAAAAGTAATAGTAAACACAATGTTCGACAAGAAATGTTCAATTACTCCCTTAATGGAATCGAACAACAGTACCTCAAATTAAGTTAACCCTACAAATTATCTGAAAAAGTATTAATAAACATGTTCAAGAAGAAAAACGTTCAATTACTGAAAGATAGTGCTGCTATGTGTGAGTCGGCCAGTTTTTAATGAAATTCCTTTCACGGTACAAAAAAAAAGTTTCGTCCGTCCGGAAATTCTTCTTTGGGCCTCCGGAGGGTCGTTAAAAATCTACCGGCTCAAAGACAAGAAAAAAAAATGAGAGAGGATGCATGGAAATTTGTGAGGGTAGAAAGACGTTTTCTACCGTTTTCGGATACTACTTTATTCTCTATACATACATACAGAAAAAAAATAAATATATATATATTTCGTAAGTTAATACGATCGTAGAAAAACAGAAGACAACATTTATAATTAAAAACATAATAAACTGAGCAATGATTTCGGTTGTGTTTCGTAAAACTCTTTTCTTTCGGTATCGAAACAAAGGGTTTTCCACCTAATTACGACAACAAAAAAAGAAAAGCAAATGAAACAACGAACATTTCTCTCGCCTTCTTGTTTGTTTTTTTTCCTCTTTCTCTTTTACTTGCTTCTTTCAGCATCACATAAAATCTAACAATCATTTACAGAAACTTAACGTCGGGCGTCCGGGCCCAATCTGTCGAAACCGTTACATAAACACACGTAAAATGAGTCACAATTGTAATTAAATAATCATATGCACTGGAGACAGATGTACACACGTAATCGAACAAAGAATTACATAAATAAGTAAAATGAACTAAGTAGGGTTTGAGCGAGCACGCTTATAGAGTTTTCTTCTTCACCGCCTTTTTGACACGTGGTAACGTCGCACTAGCCACCTCCTGAAAAAAGAAAATCCATTTTGTTTTCTCAAGCTACGAGTCACGTACAAAGTCTAAATAACAGTAGTAAAAAAAACACACACAAAATGAAAGAAAAAAAAAACAACAACAAAACACGGAAACTTTAAACTTTTGCTACTACTTGTGTGAACCTATTGGCTATAGCTGATGAACGTTAACATCATTGAGTCTACGAAGAGAGTCAACAATGGATGTATGGGAAATTTTGCGCAATGGAAAATCAATTAGGAAAACAGCAGGGAAAATAAGTTTAAGAAAAAAGGTTTTTTTTTGTATCTCAACTGAAAACATATATCGGAATAAGTATTTTCAGCTTTAAGAAACGTTTTAGCAGATTATACTCTTATATTTTTTTAATATTGTTAATAATTAACTAAACTAATATTAAACTTTATTAGTCACAAATGTGATGAAAGGGCTAAGGTAGTAATTCTCAATTAATCATAATTTTTCTAAATTCTTTTAAGTTAATGAATTTTAACATATTTAAATAGAATTATTACTTATATATTTGATACAAAATCCAAAGAATAGAAATATTTAGAAACTTCTATAAAAAAGCACCGTAATTATAAGTTGTACAATGATGTGGCTGTTCGTGATGTATTTAATTTGTTTTGGTACGTGATGCCAATGTTTTTTTCGGTTTATTGATGATTGTAGTGTGTTGTTTCGTTGCGATAAAATCTTCTCCGGAGAATCTAAATTTAGAATTACGCAACTCTGCGGAGGTTCACGTGCTTTCTTATATCTCAATTAGTTACGGAATCCATCAACGATTTCGAATGTTAATCGTGAAACAAATCGTGGAACAAATAAATTGGATTATGCTGTAGCTTAGCGTTAATGCGATCCAACGCGAAGATTAAGTCAGAGTGTTATTTATGCAAATCCAGAATTACTAAACTTTCTTTTTCTATTCCAAGAAATTTTCTTTGGTTTTATTGTCAATTGAAAAAAGAGAAGATCCAATCGTAGTGTGAGAACTCATTTTTCATCTACTCTCCGAATAAGTAAAGTGAATATTGATGATTCAATGGAAAAACTGATTGTAAATTAGTTATAGAATTAATGATTACTGGAAGCACAATGTAATTAGTAAATTCGTAGAATAACATTAAACAGAACTCGTGATAAAATATAATTAAGTAGAAAAAAGCAACAAACAAATAATATTCATTATTCACCATTATTCTATTAATATTAAGCAAAATATAATATAATCAATGTATCACTAACGTATTGTTTCCTAATTTACACATTAGTTATATAACATAATAGTAATAGTTACTTACAATTTTATTAGTTAATAAGAAAAGCTATATCAAAAATATTGGTAAATTTCATTGTCAGTTTCCTAAAACTATAAGAATAACAAAACTTAAACTATTTAGTCTTATTAAGAATGATTTTAAATTAGATTATAAATTAACCTAAAAATCATCATTTTGTTTATTGTTATTAAAGCTCGAAGCAAAGCGATTAACTTATTTAATTAATTATGTAATATTTGTTTGATAATGATGCTTGACATGTATTATTAAGTGGATTGGTTTTGTAGCTTCAAGCATTACGAACAAAGGTAGATTTACATAAGCCAGAATATAGAAAAGCAAGATATGTTATAATTGCGATTGGAGAACGAAAAAAACGTAAAGATTGAAGATAAAATTATATAGGAAGTAAGTGCAAAATTTCCCATACATCTTTATATATGTAACTAAAGCTAATTTGTTGTAAAAATAAATAAATCAATGGTAAAATTTGGTTAAAAGTATAGCCAAAACAAGAACACAACGCCAGAGGTTATTAAATCGATTTGCCAACAACATTCACACAGCTTTGTCATGCCTTGATTTGTATATGTTTAATTGATCTAGGTATCGTTTTTCGAATCGGTCGTTTGTTTTCGTCGGGGGGAGGAGGAGGATTGCGTGTTCACGAAGTCTCGTCGCTCTTCGCGACGTCTGTCTGGCTTTTAGATTTGATCTGCAGGCCCATCCTCCTAGGTAACATCAGCAACGTCTCCTTCAGGCTCTTCCTCTCTACTTGAGGCGACCTGGACACGCTCTTCCTCCTCTTTAGCTTCGGCGAATGGCAGAACACCGAGGTGCCGGTGTTCGTCGGCTTCACGACTCCAGGTTTCAGGACGAGGGTGGCCTTAATGGTCGGCGGCTCCGGGGCCGCCCTTTTGTGATACCTCCCCGACCGTTCATCGGCTTTCGCCTTCCCCACATCATCATCATCATCATCACCACCTTCGGTTTCAATAGTACTATCAATCAAATTACCTGCTTTCGGAACCATCTCTTCCATATCTTTAAAGTCCTCGTCGCTCGACGAATCGGCCTGTGCAATTATACTTTTAGACTCCTCTAAATCCAACTCAGAGTTGGCCTTTAAAGAATAACGGGAGAGAAAGAAAAAGAAAACAAAAAAACAGTGACTTGAAGCGAAGACTACCCGACACTTGATTGCCGGGTTATAATTAATTGTATATAATGGAATATTTGATAGACATTGAAATCAATTAAGAACAAAATTGTAAGATCTTAATTGGCGACTCTTCTAATTTAGATTCAACTTACACAAAGCTCTAGGAATTTGACAATATTAAAAAAAATGACTAAATAATTAGAATTAATATCATATGATTAACATTACTTTATGACCAAATCTGTAGTTAATTTATTCAAAAGCTATGTTTGGATAGGATTATTTTATATGGCTAGTACTGTTTGTTGTAAGTTAATATTATCACAACTATAATTTTAAATAGTTTAAAAGTTCTGAGCCAAACATTCCTAGAACCTAAGTAAGTTTCTCTGGTATTTTTCTAAAAGAATACTCACGTCGGTGGTAGCGCTTTTCTTTGGAACTGCCGTCGACCTGGTGACTCTCGTCGGCCTCGCCCTGTTCCCGCCTATGGAAGCGGTCCTCACCAATCCCTCTCGTCCCTTGATCGGATGAGTCAGAGCTTCGCCACTCGAGTACCCAGAACTCAGATCTTCGGCAGACTGAACGGACACGATCGCATCCGTCCTCACGTCGATCTCCGAGAAATACATGGAAGTAGAAGGCGTCCTCCTCGGACTCTGCCTATTCCTCAACAACCTCGGATCCGTGATCATAACATCAGTCTCATCAGCGCCTTCCTCCCTTACCCGATGATCACTCAAATCGCTCAAACTGTAACTCTTCTTTATGTGATTCACCAAACCACCTCCACTCTAAAAAAAGGACAAGTCAAGATGAAATTAAACCTAAAATAGTATTTGTCCAAAGCAATAGATTAACCTAAAACCACTTACATTGGTTACAAGAAAAGGCATGCATGCATATTGATTAAGTGAGAGTGCTAAAAGATTAAGCGGCAATTAGAAGAGAATTAAAAAAATAAGTTTATTTAAAATAATAGAAAAGTAATAAGGCAAAAATACATATAAATTTATATAAAAAAGGCCTAATGCTCAGTCTTCAGTTTTCTGTGTCCGCTTCTTGGTAACTCGAGTCTTCGACTTCGATCTCTTCGGCTCTTTGGTATCCTGCTTTACTCGGCGACTCTTCCTCTCTACCACTTCCACTTCGTCATCTGAATAATATGGGGCATTGGTTTCGGCGGTCATGTGAGATCTAACTAAACCGTCCACGGTGCTTCGTGCTCGACTCAGGAGGGAATCGGATATCGAAGCAGTCATCTTCTGAGCGAAGCTTGGTTCTGGGACGGGCTCGCTCTGAATTATAGCGACCTTTGGCAAATTCTACGTAAAACGTGCGATTTGTGCAAATAAATCGAAAGCAGGACAAAAAAAAACGAAAACAAAAACATGTTGGTTAAACGATATTAATCGGGATTAATAGGATTAATATGACTGTGGAAGTGAGGGGTTTTACCTTGAGGGCGGTTTGCATCAACACGTTGACTCCCTTTGATCCCAAGTCCAAGACCTGCTTGTAACTTTGCTCTCTGGCTTTTGATATATACTCATCAATTTCCTGCGGATTGCAATAGCGGGATTAATATGGTAATCATGGTCAGATGCGGCAATCACTTACTTGTTCTCTGCTACTAAGCATAGGATGTACAAATTTCCTGTATAAAAAGCTAGACCCCTTCGTGGCTGGAGACAGCAGCCATATCACCATTATTATCTTAATTTCGTAATAGAATGGAAACCTAAAAATAAAACTGCATTTCAGTTTGCATCCATCAGCAAGAAAAAGTAACTATGACACAAGAATCTCTGCTTATATTATATTTTATAATCTATTTTAAGTAAAATAGGTTATGGCCAATCTCCTTAAAAAAGTGGTGTATCTTGAAATTTCACTAGTATGTGCAAGTTTCATGAACTTCATTAATTTCTGCTTATTTTATTAAGAATTCACAAGTATTATATATTTTACTAACTACAAAGTTAATTTATCAAGGTATTATGAATACGTGTTAATATCCAAGTGAAGTGTCAAGTAGCCAAGATAACTTGTAAGAAGTATGCTATAAACACAAGTAGTTAGTAAACTACTAGTAAAGTACTTAAAAACTTGTGCTTAAGAGATTACCAAAAAAATCATGTCATCATAACATCTGTAAATACAAGTTACTTGACAAGTAGCGAGTAGCGTGTAGCTATCATTATACTTATAAAATATTAGAATATTCTAGGATTCATATTAACTTAAGAACATTGGGAAATATAGTGAGACGTACCAACTCAGAAAGACATCTGTGATGGTTTCCATACATGTGAAGAGTGCAAAGACAATCCAATACATCATCCATTTCACCTGCAACAAAACAAAAATAATGCATCAAATCGTTAAGACTGAAGGCAACTAATTTTAAGAACGGGAAATCCGCCGACGAACGGCGCTCAAGTTAATTTGGTCTAGAATTTTATTTCCTTTTGCTGATGGCTGCATACTGGAGAGTGCATTCCACCAACTTATAAATAGAACCGAGAACTTTAGGGCTGGCTGCGGCCTTTCCAGCACCGCCCGTCCATGTCTTTTAACGCATTCTACATCCACCCGCCGCGCAAAGATCAAACGTTTACTAGGGGTTGTTATACAACTTATACATTTTTTTTATGATTTTATGTTCGTCTCGTACCTTTAAAGAACGTATGAAAGTGATATTATGTTATGGTAACTGTTATTATTGAAATATTGATAATCTATCGGACAGATAACAATGTGAATTGTACTGTTGAATTATTGATTAGGAAGAGAAGAAAGCGTTTAAACCGGAAACGATTTTCTGCTAATAAATATTTAACGAAATAATAATACGAAAAGTTTCGCGTGCGGATGTCATGCTTGTCTAACAATTGCCCGGCGTTTGGAAAAAGGGGGTTGGTAGAGCCGTTACCGCTTTTCCGCGAAATCGGACTTCCTGTGGGAGGAGGATCGGAGAAGGAAATTACTAGCAATTATAGTACTACTTACGTATTCCTTGACATTCTTCGATTTCACAGCCTTGTATGATGCGTAAGCGGGGTAGAGGGTGCCGAAGACCAATCTGAAAAGCGAATACAGGACCATTGTTAATGTACTGCAATGTATGTGTGTGCTCTTCTCTGCTTCGGAGGAGGCAGGCAGCAGGAGTGAATGTGGCGCGATCAGCAGGAAAACTGTCCGAACTGGAAGATATTTTGGGCCCGGCGATCATCCTCCTCGGTGCATCTTCGTGGCTCACTTGTGCATCGGGCATACGTGAGGATGCGAGGAGGAGCAACACCCTAATGAAAGATAACCGGCCACATGTTATGTGACTATCTCTACAAATTGATTTATTTATGGGAGACGAAGGACAATCAAACTATTGACTCGAATGCAGCGATCCGTGCCAATTGGCCAAACCGTTCAATTCCTTTAGCCGTCTTCAACAGGTAGATCAACCTGCTACAACAACTAATATAAACCCAGTTTAATTATTATTACCTTAGTTTATAATACTTAAATATCTACAGAACTTCCAATGCATAATACTTGAGGAGTAATTAAGAAGTACAATATTGTTACTATCCATATTTTACTTATCATCGGCAATTGGAACTGCTACCACATCTAATATTACCTCAGTTTAGTATACTTAAGTATTTACAGAACGTTCAAGATAACTATAACTTAACTTCTTGCTAACGTGATACTTAAGTAGTAATAGCAAGTACAATATTGTTACTACTTATATTTTGCTCGTCATCTAGTCTACTAGACATAACGGCTATAGGTTGTATGTTCTGTTATGTCGATGTTTCGGTTCAAAATAAGTAATTTATATCATTTAAAGCAACACTTATATATTTATGAAATATAGATCACTAATGTCATTGTTGATTTTGTTTATATACTAGAATAATAGATAAAGAACCTATCCGCACATAAATGACTGCTGTCACATTAAGTCAAAGCTTAATAACAATAAGATCGCACTACAACTATAAAAACAAAAGATTCAGAAACTCTGCACTAGAAGTATTTTGCAAAATATTCTTGGAATCTTTGTACTTTCCCATTTACACATAAGTTATTCAAAGTACTTTTTCTATTAGCTTATTTCATTTACTTACATTTCGACAATGTCTGTTGTGTAAATCAAAAGTTAAGAAGACAAAATAATGCTTCGGAAAACATAAAAATTGCCAACAACGGATGTTTGTATAGAAATTCGTAGGAGTTCGAATAAATTAATGGATTAGGTCAATGGCGAGGAAGTGATTTAGCAAATTGATTTCAATTCCAACCAATTAATGGTACATGTATACGCGCATATTGCTCACTCACTGAAATCAGATGTAGATGACCAAACATTGGCCGTTCCACACGAACGTGACGCGGATCTGGTTCTTGGGCTTCGAAGACATCCTGTCCGATTTCTTTTTATTGTATTGCTACGATGTTGAAGGATTGCTGTTGCGGGCGGAAAACGCGGAAAGTTTCTAATATTAAAGTTTGAACCGATGCCATCCAAAATAAGATCTCGCTTCTCGAGCAGCGAATCGAGAGTAGTAGTGGAGGTCCTCCCGATTTATTTATAATACCCACATTCTACATCCATTGGACACTGTTTATCCAAGACTCTCCTCTCTTCCCAAATTCGATACATGATGCACACTTATGTTCCTTTGTTTTCCTTCAATTGTTGAAATTTGTTTTACTAACATAAATCTTAAGTTTAAATAAACATTTTTTCGGTGGAATTTCACCACCTGCTTAGACGGCATTAGAAAATTTATTTCATTGTCTTACTACTGGGATAATTGTAATATTTTATAAAATTGTAATTTAATTGTTTTATTACTCGAAAGACATTAAATGTTTACATTAAAATTTGTTCAAAAATATTTATTACACTCTTTCATAATTTAAAAATGGCAACATTCCAGGATTAATTTTGGATAAAACTTATTTACTAAACATAGCTAACCACTTGCAACTACAACATTAAATCAAAAGTTCCAAATATTAGTACGTCAATTGAAAAAAATCGTTCTATAAAGAAGTGACAACTTGTACAAGTATTTGTATTATTACATGTAATTTAACACAAGTAGGTTTAATCAAATTTATTATAATTCCCTATTAAAACCTAACTTATAAGTTAAATACATAATCTATAGTTGAATTCTAAATGAAGTTATAAGTTGTTCACAAATACTTGTATAAGTTATATAACTTCATATGCAATTTGCCACAAGTAGGTTTAACCGAATCATAGTAAATTTATTCTCGGTTGAAAACGTAACTTATTATATAATTCTGTTAATTAAATACTTAATCCATTATAGTTGATTTCTGAACAAAATGTTGAAGTTATATTCAAAATCGTTTTACAAAGAAGTCATAACTTATATAAGACAGTAATACTGGTATAAGTTATATAACTACATATACAATTTGTAAAAATTAGATTTAAGTGTAATTTTCTTTTAAAAATGTAACTTTAAATACAAAATTGTTAATTAAAGAGTTAGTCTATTGTTATTGATTTCTGATGTTCCATTTTATTCATAAACAGTCCTAAAATCTCATAATAAAAAAATCCATTCCTAAAAAATAATTAAAAAGCTTAACAAAAAGATAATAATATAATTAAGAATTCTGGTTTCGAATAATGATGACTAATGCAAGATATGCATAAGTAAAACTAGTTTGCATTTCCCCATTATAATTTATGAAAAGTTCATAAACCTCGCGTTTCTTCCAAATTTAGATTACTTCCGTAATTAAACAAATAAAAATGCAAACATTGAAAACACAAAAAAGAAACAGTCGACGATAAATTACTCTATTCTGATCTATTCGCAATTATGGAATGCGAGTTCACCTTAGATCACCATACAGGGGTAGAAGCAATCAATAAAATCACGATATCTCGAGGTTTCTTGCAACAACTGCTCTTAATACACAAGGAATAATTTGAAATCATTGTTATAAAAAACCCAAATAATAAACATTGAATACATCTAACTGTTTCATACGTGATTCACTATCCATAGCTGTTTTCATAGAAATAATGGTGTATTGTCTGCTTGAACAATGAATATATCTAATCACTAACAGTCATACATTTATAATTGTATCTTTTTTAAAAGATTCTCATTTAATCAACTTGAGTGATATCGTCAAAAGAAGTATTAATTTCTCCTCCTAATTTAATTTACTTAATAATGAAGATATTGTAAAATGAGTTTTAATATATTTTGTTAAAATTAAAAATAGAATCTTGTACACTCATACCTCGCTTTACGGCATAGATACGTTCCACGAAACTTGGCCGCAATGTGAAAAGCCGTATAACGAATCAATTATTGAGCAACAAGATTGGCAACATGTTATAGCGAAACATTTTAGGCCGTAAATTGAAAACGTGCCTTAATTGAAGAGGGCCATTATAGCGAAATGCCGTATAAAGAGGGGCCGTATAGCGAGGTATGGGTGTATTTTATTGTTTGAATTGCAAATTAAGTTGGATGACCTTTAAGATTTTGTGGACAGGTTAATAATAACACACGATAAATGCTTTATATTAACAAAACAGTTAAGTCAAAATACGCAAATCATGATAAAATTGTATTAAAAAAGGTGATGCAATTGTCTGAGGAAAGTATGTAATGAAGGTAAGATTGTGTCTGCAAGAAACTCTTTATGTTTTCTTTTTACACAAGTATGAAAGAAAAGGCGATTGCCCGTCCGGCGGTTTCGTCGGTACGAGCCAATGAGGTCATTGATTTTGCAGATCGTTCTAAAACCATTTTCAAGGCGGCTCTTCCATAAAAGGATAACTTGCAAAACGGCGCGATATGACGAAGCGTGTTATATTTGGATCTGCCAGTCTCTTTACCGTGGACACAATTTTTCTCTCTTCGTACGATTTACCATACCTATAACATTGTTATTCAACAACTAGTTTCAACGATAAGCGTAATTGCTTGAAACAACACCGACGACGTGAGATGCTAATCGGAAAAACGAGACTCAAGAAGCGGACTTTTTTTTCTGTTCTCCGTTTCATTTTTTTTTTCGTTGGCGAACTCTAATTCATATTAATGCATTTAACAATTCGTTCTTTATTGGGAACCCCACGCACGACAATTTCGGATCATTTAACTGTTACGAAACGCGCCGTTTCAATTTGGGATTGTTTTTTTTCGAGACATTGTTATTTTGGCACACTTTTCTTGTTATGTATCATTAATACTTTATAGGTAATTCTCAACAACAATAATCTACGTATTGGAAATTGCGAATGCTGCAGTTACAAAAGATGACCATTGAGCAATGCACCAAGCAAGGTGAGCCGATGGAAAGGATTTCAATAATTATATCTGATTTGAAATTTTATTTATAGGCGGATATTTCATTAAAACCACATTCAAAATATATACCAACTCATAAATAAAATCTACATGTATTAGGTAATAACAAGTTCAATGCTGAATAACATCACTCAATAGCAGTTCTATACGGTATAAAAATAGACTATTGCAACATATTTTCTAATTATACTTTTTAAATCATTCAATTTGAATACCGAATGTTTTAATCAACTCTACGGATGTACTTTGTATTTTCGTAGATACTTGTCATAATCCTTGAAATACTTGTAAGTAAAGTATCAAATTGTTCAAAACTTGTCATAATCCTTGAAATATTTGCAAGTAATGTATTGATTTTAACTCTTATTATTTGAACCTATTCAATATACAAAATTCAGTCCCAAATAATATTCAAAATCTGTATAAACCTAAACAATAGTTTAATTTAGAATCATTATAATCATCATAAAAGATCAAAGTCTTCCTGCTTAGAATTTATAATATTAAAGTTCCTTTATTCTTTATACATTAAAAAAATATGTAATTAAAAACAAAGAGATTAAATTTAATACAGTTAATTCGGTTTTACTAATTATATAAATTAATTATAATTAATGATACTTTTTTTCTGAACGTTTAACCTACTTAAAATGTATAATCCTGAGTTTATAATTAACATAAAAACTAGTATACTTTGTTTAAACTGTCATAATTTAAGTTATAAATATGTTGTAAATAAAACAACATTTGATCTTCAACCTTTTCAGATAAACTCTCAATCTTAACGAATTTGATTTGAAACCCTTGGAATGTAAAGCAAATTGGGAATGTTGATAGATCAAACTGAAGGTATTTGTAGAATCAGCTGATACTTGGCAACAAGACATCCCAGCAACGGCATCGATCAAATTTCCTGAAGCAAATGACAACATAAAGGTATCCCTCTGAACTCTTCTCGTTGCTGCCCGCTTAATTGGAGCTCTACTATCCGATGAGTAGGCAAGAACAAAGAAGTCAAAGGTGACAAAGGGGCTCTGCCATTGTGTCGCATCACAGGAAATCGTGCAACAAAAGCAATTTCGCAACGCGAACAAACTGCGTGCAGCGATGGCTTTTCTGCTCTGATTAGATTGATTGGAAGAGAACAACAAAAACATCGGCAGACTTTTGATAACCGGCAAACAATAACACGTACAATAAAATAATGAAAAAGAGAATTTATAATAACAGATTCAAATGTCGGCGCGTGCAAAAGGCGAAATTCAAAAAACTCCGTTGCTCCAGTTTTGCTATTTATTGATTTCCACAAGAACAGAACATCAATGTTGGAAGTGAACAAAAAAGATGACGACCCTCCTCCACCTGTACGCAGCGTCGCATATCAAGGGACCAAGATGATGATGCATGGTTCACATCTTCTTTCAAAACAAATCGTTGCATCTTTGAGATATCGTTAATTCTTTTGTTTGCGTATTAATTTGAAAATTGAATTAGTGGGAATCTAGTTGGATTTGTCGGTGGGATGGGTGAACTTACATGACGAGCCTCGAAATTATTGAAGAAATCATGTTATAACACAAAACACTTTAAAAACTATCACTATTTTTTGTATTGGATGAATTCTATGCACTATTTTCAAACCAACTACATTCAACATGACAGCTGACAGCAATCACGACTACCTTTTGTCTCCCACCACAACGGCTAAAAGTGTGACAAACTGGGGCTAAAGAAAATCCCTGTGCTTTTTCAAATGTTTCATAACATTGATAATATATTGCCAAATTAGAATTTTATATTCAGTAGAAATATTACTAGATTCTCTTTGTGTTATTACAATTAATCAATACATTTTTGTTAGAATACAATTAATTTAAAATGTAATAATCAAACATTAACTTCTTAACAATTATTGATACTAGTCTACAAAATAAAAAAAAACCATTAGTTAATTATTGAAAAGTTGGGTAACTTGAATATTAGATGAATACACTTGTAAATGAGGTTGTAGTATAGACTACTAGTCAAACATTTATATTCTGATGTAATCATACAACATTCATTATATTCATATAAGATTTACTTTTACTTAAAAGTTAATTAATTCCTACAACCTTGAATCTATTAATAAATCATTGTTTAAATATAATTTATTATATCCATAACCAATTAAACTTTTGGATTTGTTCATAACTTATTCTATTCTTACTGATATATCTTTATTAAGCAAGTTTTAAAGGAAACTATTATAGTTAATATATTTTCTGTCTCTAAGTTTGTACTTATAATATGAAAACTAAAGAAGTAAGTTAAAATTTCTTTTGCTAATGAAAGTCTTCATGTAAGAGAAGAGTATTTGCTTTGACTATGTACATTATCTTAGAAGACTAATGTGCTCCAAATATATTTGATGTATATCAGTTATTTTCATCTTTTACAGGAGGAATGGAAATCATTAAATAACTTGCTGAAATTTATACATTATTCTATCTTTCTATACACCAAATGTACTAAAATGGGAATGGATAAAAGTACAATATTATAATAATATCAACTTTTATTAACATTGACAACTCTTCTCTAAGTTTATCTACAAATTTCTTAAAAGTTAAAACTTTATTCACTAATAATAATAACATTTATTGCAACAATTTTACCGTGAAAAAATAAACTCAATACAATAGAAATCAAGAAATACTAAGTAAGAAAACTAATATGTAATTCTACTGCTGCAAAATTAGAATATTTAATTGAAATTAAACGTAAATAAGAATTTAAAAGTTAATATTAACATTAATCAGTCATTAGTAAAATTAAATTATCTAAAAAATAGAACATTATTAATTAAATATAATGAATAAATCAAAATAACTATACAAATTACTAAATTGAAAGAAATAAACATTACATAATATAAACGTTAATAAATGTTAGTCTAGTAATTTTCAATTGGGTTTGTTGGATGCCCTGCATTCAGGTTTGCCAGTTTTCACGAAAGATGGTGCTCCACGTACATTCAATGTTTACTGACAGGTGAGAAATATATTTTACGTTCAATTTCCGTAAACAACGATTAACATTTTATTGTGATCCGCGTGCCTTTCGCTTTACAATTCCTGTTACCATTGCAACGTGAACGATTCCTCTTACGCCGGTGTTTGTTACATGGAAAACAACAATCATTATTTGTTACGTTATACCCAAGTCGTAATTGCGGTACAATTAGCGCTAAAATACACGTGGCTGTGCAATTATTGTTGTTATGCAAATGTTAATTACGTATTTACGTTTGTTGTTTTTATTTCGCTTATACGAGTTTGTTGCAAGCAAGTTCATTTGGTTG
>JAFMTC010000076.1:1072202-1105200 GCA_018845635.1 Nicrophorus orbicollis | reverse complement strand
CCATTAAATAATCCATATAAGGAGTGAACACCTGCATCTCGCAGCTGCGATTGTAAAGCCATTAAATAATCCATATAAGGAGTGAAACCTGCATCCGCAGCTGCGATTGTAAAGCCATTAAATAACCCTTATAAGGAGTGAACACCTGCATTTTGCAACTGTGTTTATCAAACAACTTGAATTGCATTTAAGTTTATAATATTTTGGTGGTAGTATTTTAATAACGATGATTTCTGTTAGAAGGTTGATGTTGAAGAGATGAATGTGATTTTATATCCAACGAAAACCAATGTTTAAAAATCTTTAGAAAAGCATAAAAATGAGGAAAACATATTAAGGTTTACAACGAGATGTGTTTTCTAGTGTTAATAGTGAATTGTGTTTAGGAAGTATTAAAATTATGAAGAAGTATGTGTTAAGTATGTTTATATTCACTACTTTAGTACGTAATAGCAAGATTTTGATTATCCACTAACATAAATGAAAAAAATATTTAACTGGACAAAGGTTATCCAACTTGGTATTTTCACCAGTTCATTTTAATTGGTTATCTTTATGATTATCTTCAAAAGACTGTGACGTTTTAGTGTGATGTTACGAAGGGATCATGTGAAAAGATTATTGTTGAAGCTTTAGATCTATGATATTTTGAGTTAATGAAATACTTTTCTTTAAAAATGTTTAGATGACTTTAGAAGAGTAGGAAAATAAGGATAATCAGGCTGAGGATGGATGGATTTAATATATTTTTAGTGTTAATGTTGAATTCGAAGGGTCAGAGCGTTCTCATTTTGGAGTTCGTAATGAAACAGGCTTGAAGATGATGAAGTCAGCTCTGCCCATAAGCAGATCCCGCATTGCAAGAGGAGAGTTAATTGGATGGTTGTAGATGCAGAAGAGGAGGATGTTGGTAGGAGAACGAAATGTAGGTTTCGGGGTTTTCGGGGTCGCGTAGGTCCGTGTCTCTTTGGAGGGTTGTAGGTTGTTGTGTGCGAGTGACGAAAAAAAGAACGATAGAAGAGCACTGAAAAGGGGGGAAGCCCCTGCGTTGCCTAGATGGAGTTTCTCCTCCTCGCAGGGAGGAATGTTTACGCGGCGAGGCGGCACGAGCGAACGAGCCGAGCGGCTGCGAGTGTTTCCTTTCAGGTTGGCCTGTGCGCTTCGCCACAGCGAGATTGAAAATCTTTACATGCGTAGTGCCAGAGCGCTATATATTATTTTATGTGTGGAACAGTTTTTTGGTTTTCGTTCGTTCTGTAGAACAGCAGAACTTTTGGAAAGATCGAGTTTTTTTTTGCCGTCGTTCGCTCGTTCCATCTTGGATAATTCGATCGAGTTCCAATCGGACTTATTGGGGGGGTGTAGCCACCAGGAGAAGGAAGAGACGATGTGACTTGAGGACAGAAGGACATCATCATCCTCGACGCAATCAACTTTCTTCAACTTTTGCCCCCAGATACTACGGATACGATGAGTGTGTGAAGTTGAGTGTGCTTAAGAGTGCTGTTGTTGTTTGTTGATGGTTCGATCACGGTGATGGCATATAAGTCTCGTGAGGAAATCGTTGGGAAACGGTTCCTGTCTGTTGTCAGTGGCTTTACGAAGTTGAAAATTGGAAAAATTAGTGAGTGGGGGTGGAGGGCAGGTGTTATTCGCGCCGCCACCCACAAGGATAACAATCACAAGGATCTACAGGTAAACACGAACAAACTACTATTATATTTATTACAACTGTACCATCGTCAGCAGCGAAGAAGTTTCAATTCTGCTGCTGCTGCAACGTTCAAAATTCCCATGTGAAAAAGGGGGTGTGTACACCGCGCGCTTTCTGACCAGTTACTGCTGCTCTCCTCTATCTATGTACACTTAAATCCACTCACTGCTTCATTTTATATACTTATACATTTATTCCCATGTTATTCACAGACATAACTTTCCGGTTTACTATCCTGGCATTACCAGCAAAGTAAATACGTCGTTTCTTGTATCTATCCAACGCGGATAATCCAATGGAATGCGACATACTTTGAGAACGAACTCGTGTCTCTCCAATTATGTTACATAAAAGTTTTCTAAGTCCTATTTTCTATTTATACATTTACTCACTTGCACATTCATCCACAAAAAGCATCATTATTACAACAAATACATATATAAAAATAACAATAATTTAATCAATGAATTTCATTATAAATTAGTTACAAATCAGACAAAAAACATAAATATTTTCAAATTCAACAAATAAAACAATGTATTAGTACATTTATATAAAATTAATACATTAATGAATGAATTTACTTTACATACATTGCTTTTATACAAAATTTGGTACTTTAATCAAATAATATTTAAATTTCTTGTTAAAATTCACTTAAAATATTTTTACAATAATTCAAAAATTATCATAAAATATTCAGAAATAACAAAAAATATTAAGATTTTTCTTATATTTATTCCTTAATACAAGAATTAACTAAATAAAGATTCAATTTTTATTAACTTAACTTCATATTTTATATATTCTCTAACGTTACAATCGATACAAGAACATTTTGAATGCATTTAATTAATGTTTACATTAAGTTATACTACTTGTTATAAAATAAAACGTGTTAAATAAGTAAAATTCAATAAGATTCAAATTTGGATTTTGGATTCGTTAAAATGAAACAATATGTATATTTAAACCCATGAAATCATTGAAAAATTTGTATATGAATCACTAATATTTATATAATTTTTGATATTAAGTTTAATTCGAAGATTTTGAATCTTGGAATTGCATTTAACATCAAAGACAAACTTTTATTCTTAAAGATTTCATACATTTCAAATACGAAATGTATATTTACTAAACTTTAACACGTTTATTTGTAAAAAAAACAAATTTCTGATCTAAAATTCTTAAATATAAGAAACTTATTGTTTAAATTACGTAGATAACTCATAATTATTATTGATTGGGAAATATCAATAAAAATATCTAATGAAAAATCAAAGGGAATTATCATAAAACCAAAAATTTAATCAATTTTATGGGAATTGTTTAATTTTCCGAGAGAAATGAATTATTTTAAAATCAAAATTGTGTATTGTACATTTCTGAATATAAACCACAAAATTCTCTGCTTTTTTTATATAAATCTTTGATTGTTTTCTCATGTAACAGAGCATTGCTTTCATAGAGTTTAGTAGAAAGAATATTAAATTTATCCTCAATTTTTGAAGCAAAGCAATGTATAAAACACTTCATTCACTATCGAGGAATACGTTTTGCGCTGGTATATTTTTTCCTGAAATTCAAGCCGATACAAGAAATTTTTATAGTTTGTTGATGGGTGCCTCTTTTCAAAAGAGATTTATGTTCTCTTCGTGAAATGGATTGTAAAAAGATCGGTGTTTCTGCCTTCAGTTTTTCATGTATTTGTATACAGTTTTTACTCCGAATTCCACTAAGTTAGGATTCTTTCTTCGATGTTTATTTTATGTATCAAATTCGTGTCAATTCCAAAAGAATTCTATTTAACATTTCAAGTTCATGTTTGTATTCAGTTTTCATTAATTACTTGATTACTCATTGATTTGTTTGTCCATTATTAAATTATTTAAATAAAATTACTTAATACTTATTACTTATACAATAAGTTAGAGAAATATAACAATATTTCATATTAATCAACTCTAAATGATTATAGAAGTAATACATTAATGATTGAATTTAATAAACTTAACAGAAAATATTTAAAAAGAATGATTTTACATTTTGCTTCAAAATACTTTATTTGAGATACATTTTTAAGCTTCATAAATAACGCATCAATAACGTTCTGAAAATGAATGAATTCAAACACATGATACATTCATTTTATATGAATGTTTGTTTCACTTTGAATTGGAAACAAATTCGTGAAAATCATGAATAATTCAAATTAAAAAAAACATTGAAACATGATTAATGTTTGTACAATGATTAATTATTATACATTGATTAATAATTCAAATTCAGTTTTCGTTAAAATTAATTGAAAATATTGACAGTAAAACTATGAAATTTAGTAATAAAATATTAATATTTACAATTTAAATTGGAAAAAAGTTTGTGAAAATCGTACAAAAAAATATATGAATTTAAAGCAAATAATAAATATGACTTACACTATTTACACAATATTTGTACAATGATTCATTATTAATCAGTAATTCGTTACAATTAATTGAAAAAGTATGAAATTTATTAAGAAAAAAGTATTTTTTTGAATTAGTTTGCCTTTAATAAACTAGACTTAATTATTATTAAAAATATGTTAAACTATTATAAATTAAATCTTTTCATCACTTTGGTATAATAATGTATGAAATTTAAAGAAAAACTTTGGTATTCATTTACAAACTAATATTTTTGTCAACTAACTTTACTTTTAATAGAAATTCTTATCCAAAATTGTGTGAAAATGTATACTTTACTGCAATTACAATGCCTAAATGCAAATTGTTCTCTTTCAATTACAAGTTAACCAATTACACTTAATGATTTTCTTGAAGACTCGAGAAGTGCGTCTTCCACGATTCAAGTTAATCCAATGGTAATTATAAGTAGTAGTACTTAGACAAGTATGTAAAATAATATTGACCTTTCAGCAAACAACTTGCAAATACACTTAAACGTTATTAAAAGAAACGCTTCTTGTAAAAACAAGTTATACGCACGTCCATCAAAACAATTTTCTTTGGAACACACTCGACGAGTCCGCATTTGATGTGCAATTACACGAACATCCAGCAAATTGAAAACCGAAACTCGTGAATACTTATTTTCGCAAAACGCAAGTGATTAAATAAAATTCGATACAAAAAAAAATGAAAATAAACGGATAAATCAACGTGGATTACATTAATAATAATGATGGGACAGCGCTGCAATTTATCCGAGTTTGTTTGAACGTGGATTTGCATACGTTATATAATTAAATCTCGCTTCTTTTTTTTTCTTCTCTCCATATATTATTTACACATGCGTGCATATTTCATACGCATGTTGTTTATCGCACGTTTCCAATCGATAAATCGATTATTGTTTATCGTTATGCAATTGTGTCTCATCGCATTCGATTAGATTAAACGTTACGTAAACCGGGTGAATTTATTACGCATTGCGTGGTTCTCCAAAATCAACATCAAGGATGTATGTATCATTGAAACCAGTTTCAGCTAAAAATAAGTGATGATATTCGAAATGCAATTTGCAATTTTTGCGTTCAAGATTTTTCTTTTGCTGCTTCCTCAAAAGAGAAAGCTTTTGCAAAAATATGCTCTTAAAACACGTAAAACGAGTGCACGTGATGCAAATTTCAGCATTTACATATGGGCCCATACATGCAGCAACAAACCGTTCTCGACTATTGCAACTTTTTTCATATATACTTCTTTCTTTTGCGTTTATTTGAAATTTAAATTTACCATATAGATACCATTTACATCTACATTTTTAACTGGCTATAAATTTCTATGCGAACTGTTAAGAACTTATCTGTATTTTCAATGGAAATGAGTAGAAACAGAATAATTTCTGTGATTCGTTAATAAAGAAACTTCTTAAAATCAATAATTGTAAGTAATTATGTTATATTATCTCAGTAATTGAATGAGTAGACAGATTTTTTTTTCTAATTAAACTATAAAATTTTGTATTTCTTAGTACGTATACCAAATTAGCTGTAATTTAATAAATTAACAGAAATATTTCTTTTGTCCTGATTTAGTTTAATTCTTGAACTTCTAAAATTATTATTTCTTAAGATAAATTAGCAATTAGTAGTAATTTAATGATTTGAGAGAAATTTTCGATTATTCTATTTAATTGTGTTTATTTTTCTGATGTTATTGATTGCGTAAAATCAGTATTATTTGACTAAAATTATACAATTACCAGTTTATTATATGTATGTTAAATTAGCTGTAATTTAATGATTCTACAGAAATCTTTGATTTGTCCTCATTTAGTTCAATTCTTGAACTTCTAATATTGTTATTTCTTAAGAAAAATTATAAATTAGCAGCAATTCAATGATTTGAGAGAAATTTTCTATTATTTAATGTGTTTGTGTTTATTTTTCTGATGTTATTGAATGCGTAAAATCAGTATTATTTTAGTAAAATTATACATTTACCAGTTTATTATATGTATGTTAAATTAGCTGTAATTTAATGATTTAACAGAAATCTTTGATTTTTCATGAAAGAATTGAATTCTTGATGTATCTGCCTATCTTTCATCTTCTTCTGATGAAGTTGAAGTTGAAGTTTCAAAAACCTTGTTTCTTAGGAAGAATAATAAACAAGGAGTATTTTAATGATTTTAAAGAAATCTTCTATTTTTACTGATTTTTTTAATTCAAGAAATTTATGTTTGTTTTTCTGATGTAATTAAATGTGAAAAATCTTATTTTTGTACTAAGAATATTGATTTAACAGTTAATTTATTAGTTCGTATAATAAATTAAAAATAATGTAATAATTTAACATAAATCTTTAGTTTTTTCATGATATAATTGAATTCATATTACTTATTTTTCATCTTTTTTGATTTAATTGAACTTCCAAAAACTTCATTTCGTAAAAAAAACCAATGAATTAGCAGTAATTCAATGATTTAACAGAAATCTTCAATTTATTCTCATATTATTTGATTCATGATATTTCTGTGTAATAATTTAACAGAGATCTTTGTTTTTCTCATGATATAATTGAATTCTTGATATTTCTGCCTACCTTTCATCTTTTTCTGATGAAGTTGAAGTTTCAAAAACCTTGTTTCTTAGCAAGAATAATATATAAGCAGTTATTTAATGATTTTAAAGAAATCTTCTATTTTTACTGATATTTTTTTAATTCAAGAAATTTATGTTTGTTTTTCTGATGTAATTAAATATGTAAAATCTGTTTTTTTACTAAGAATATTGATTCAATAGTTAATTTATTAGTTCGTATAATAAATTAACAATAATTAACAATAATTCAATAGAAAACTTTGGTTTTTTCATGATATAATTGAATTCATATTACTTTTTTTCATCTTTCTTTATTTAATTGAACTTCCAAAAACTTCATTTCGTAGAAAAACCAATGAATTAACAGTAATTAAATGATTTGATAGAAATCTTCAATTTATTGTGATATTATTTGATTCATGATATTTTTGTGTATTTTCAATGTTTCTGAACGTCTAAATTCAATGTAATTCAACTTCTAAAATCAGTATTACTTAATAAGATTATTCAATGATTTAGAAAGAACTCAACATTTCTGATAGATCTAATTCAAATTTTCAAATTCTTAAAAACAATGACGAATTAACACTCAATTTCTTTAATAATCACAATATAAAATAACTGAATAAAAGAACATTTTTATTTTCCAATAAATGTCAAAGTCAATAATAAAACTGTCATCACTCAATGTTTCTCACGTATTAAAATAGTTCTTTTGCTAAGATAATTGTAGACAGACACGATTTTTAGAATAGTGTACTAAAAATGTTGTATTTGTCTTCAATTTTATTTGTGGAGCTATTTTTTGCAAGAAATTCAAACTCGTACAAAGACATTTTTATTAGCTGTTGACTGGAACCTTCTTAAGAAAAGATTTATGGACTCTCCGTTCATACAGATAGTAAAAATATACATTTTTGTGTTGTGACTTTTTCCTGTGTTTGGATTTATATTTTTATTTCCGTTTTTTTGACGTTTCACATGTTTGAAATATGAATTTTCATGAATTATTCTAATTACAAATAACAAATAAATTGTTATATCTATATTTTCATTTAACTATCATTTCCTATTTATAAATGATATAATAATAACTTTTATTTGCTGAAAATATTTCTTATTTTTTCTCAAACAACGTAATTTTTACATAATTGATTTTCATTTCTACAATTGTACTATTTTTTATCTTATTTCTTTTGATTTACGTGTAATACCTGTTAAAATTTTCATTGATTTTATTAAAATAATCTAAAATGAAGTTCATATTTTCATATATTCTTTTCATAAGAGTTTTATACATTATAATTACATAACTTTATAATTATTATCTGTATGTCTTCGAAACTTTTCGAGGAATTTAACTGTGATCAAAATGTAACCATTACACAACGATGTTATTTTGAATTGTTTAATTTTAGCTTTATATTAAGAAATTGTTGCGAATCAGAATTTTCCAGAGCCAATTCCAAGTTTGTCCTTATAAATAATCATAAAGCTACCGTAATTCATTTCTGGATGAAATGGAACAAAAAGAAAGTCGATTTTCCTTCACTGAACCCACTTTAATATACTTTTCATTGATTCTGAACGTCCTTCAAGAAAAACGGTTTTATAGTGGCCAACAACATTGTGTAACATTGAGATCTTTATTTATATATTCAAAGCTGTGTTTCTTAATAAGTGGGGTGAAGAATAATAATTTTAGGGCTTTTTTTTACTGGAAAATTAGTATCGTTGGACCTCCCAGAAGAGAATGCAGTGTATTTATAGAAGGAAGCATTGGCTTTGTGTACACTCTGCAGACACAAGCGGCAATTGAAGTTACTGTTGCAGCCGGATCGTAAAATTTAACGCCGAAAAGAACCGCGTCTTCGTTACTTTTTTCGTTGATTTTTTTTTTGTTATTTTTGGGAGATTTTCTTTGATACGGGTGGAATGCACACAGCGTTTATTTAATAATGTAAAAATGGAGCGCGTTCGGCGGTCGGTAAACACACAGCCTTGGTTTATATTTACATCCTGCAAAAATGTATGTTCAAGTATAAACAGCGTCTGAAAATTTTTGAGTATGAAGCGTTTTCGTACCCAACAACGATTGTTTGAGTTTACAGTCAGAAACTATGTGCATATTTCATAATCTGTTTCATCATGGAAGCTGTGACAATAATAATAAATCTTGTAGTAACATTAATAAAATAGAACATACCATATGTTCAGGAATTTGAATTTTTTCACTTGTACAATCAATGATGTGTTTTATCATAACTAAATTATCGAGATTTTTGAAGGACTACATTTCAAAAATGTCGATTATACATTTTTTTGAGTACTATTGATAGGTATCAAATTTTATAACAATTTCAGTATTCGAACAAATTTGAATGTTGTCAAATTTGACACCTTAATAAGTCAGTTGGTAGAAACGGTGTTCTTACACTTCCAATTAGCATTTCCATGTAAACAAGACCAAAACATTGGTTGATCAATCTGTTTGCCTTTTGTTTATTCTTCTACGGGGGGCTTCCCTTAATTATGCGTTGAAACGAAAGTAAAACTCTGTGTAAACTGTTCGTATTTGTGTAACGACAATTATTATATTTGGAAGGTGTCAAATTTGACAACAATTCATCAAATTTATATTCATTTGAATTCCAATTTATGATGTATCAAATTTGATAACAATACTTCAAATTAGACACTTTCAAATGTCACTTGATGCAAACTGATGATTCAAATTTGATAACAATTGTAGTTGATGCAAAATGATGATTCATATTTGATAATACTTTAAAATGTCAGCTGATGCAAAATGATGTGTCAAATTTGATAACAATACTTTAAATTATACACTTTCAAATGTCAGTTGATGCAAATGATGATTCAAAGTTGATAACAATAATTTAAAATGTCAGTAGATTCAAAATGACGTTCAAATTTGATAACAATACATCAAATTCGACACTTTCAAATGTCAGCTGATGCAAAATGATGTGTCAAATTTGATAACAATACTTTAAATTAGACACTTTCAAATGTCAGTTGATGCAAATGATTATTCAAAGTTGATAACAATACTTTAAAATGTCAGTAGATTCAAAATGATGTGTCAAATTTGATAAAAATACTTCAATTAGACACTTTCAAATGTCACTTGATGCAAAATGATGAGTCAAAAGACTTTAAATTAGATACTTTCAAATGTCAGTAGATCCTAACGGTGCAATTACAAATTCATTTCCATGGAAACAAGATCAAAGCTTTGGTTGATGAATCCTTTACCGCCATTTGCCTTTTGTTTATATTTCTATGGGGGCTTCAGTAATTATGCCTTCCTTGATGAAATGAACGTAAAACTCACTGTCCGCAGTTGCGTAACGACAATTATTGCGAGATAACAGTGGAACTAAAGAAATGTGGAGCTAGAAAAATCACGACAGACTGGCCTGTCGTGATTTTTCTAGTTCGGGATTCGAAGCGAGTATATTTTTTCTTATAAATATTTCATCCAAACTATCTCCGTCTCTATCACTGTACGCTGTTTTATTTGGTTTGTATATAAATAAATAATTCGAGTTGAGTGGGTATATAGCCACCATCTACTCTACACGCGTATCTATCTAGAAAACGCGTGGATCGGATTGGAGAGCTTTGGAGTGGTCTAGAGAGGCAACAGCACCAGCACCTGTTATTTTTGGGCAGGTCCGATTCTGGCGTTGCGTTGCGTAACTTTAGGCCGTTTGCGTGTGTGTGGTATGCGTATGTGTGTGTATGTATATATACATTTGTGTGAGAGGATACGTAGGGATGGATGGATGCGAGTGTGTGTGGCTTGGAACGGTTCGTTCCTCGTGGCTCGCAGGTCGATAACCTACTCAACTGATCCACGCTTCTAGGCTATCAGAACGTGGACCCAATATCAGAGCCATCATCATCGACCAACCAACCATCCTTCCATACATCCAAGCACCACCGAAACGCACTCGACGTACTCGTTCGTATACACACATTTCCTCTCCTCGCATTTTTTTCCCCATGTTCCTTTCAGCCCCAACATCCATTGTGCACGCTCGAATACCGGAAATATAAATTGCCGGACGTGGAAAAGCGGAACTAAAGAGCTTGTGTGATTCTCTGAAAAATGTAGAGTAAAAAAAAACACAAAATAAACAAGTACACTGTGCTTCGAACAAATGAAAAGATTTTTAGAGACCCGTCAATAGTCAACGTTTATTGTATAGAAAGAACAGCACGGCAAAATAATCAATAGGATACGAACTGAATTCATGAAAATGAAAACAATCATTGAATAGTTAAAGAAAACTTTTAAATAAAGTTTACTTGTATTCTTAAAAAAAATGCAATTAGAAGACATTTTATTTGAAAACTAATTAAGCTATATAATAATTACAAATATGAGTTTTTTTGAGTAAAGTAATTACTTTAAAACAATTATATATCATCAAATAATTGTAATTAATTTTCAGAAATTATTAATATTAAGAGCCCAGAACAATAACATTTGTTGAAATACACAATGAATTCAGTTGATTTGTATTTCTATGAAAAATGAATGATTTCATATGAAAATATCGATCTATAGAAAGTATACGCATCATTAATTATTGCGTAAGTAAAACACGAAAGGAATGGAAATATGAAACAAACCAGTGACAGATCGAAGTCTTCCTGCTTATTTGCATCAACAGAAACAGCATACGCTTTATTATTACGTAACGTTCTGGAAATCGAATTTTATTGTTATTGAGTTGCAATTCTCAATAATAACTGCTTTGTTTTTGTTAATTTCTCGCTTAGTTTAGACGACACAAGTTTCAAAATCTTGCACGAATATTGGTAAACATATGGTTATTTTGTAATTTTGTCTTGTACACGTGAAATGGGAAAGGATCCAGGTCAGGTCGTACATATTTATTTTCTTGCGACGTAAAAAAGAGTTCAATCGTAAATTGTCCGATGCATAACTGGATCACTTTTTCTTTATTTTGTAAATATTTATCAATAATCTACACGAAATTGTTTCAAAATTATTATCATAAATATATTTTCATTTTACGTTCTACAGCATTCAAAAAATTGTAAATAAATAAGTTATTTAATCTATTTTTTGTATGAAATTATCGATATTTCACTCTTATATTAAAATAGTTTTCATTTAAAGAAAATGTACTTATCAATAATGTATTCTTATTATGTCAATGTATTTATTGAAATATTGATTGTATTCCATTTAATCAAAGTAAATATTGATTTTGGTAGATACTAACGTAAATGGATAAATAATATTGAAATCTAGTTTTGATAGTTTTTTGGTAAACTATTTTGGTTTGTCAGAAATCTCTTATATAAATGTATGGGAAGGTTTTTCTTATTTTACCTTATAATTCTAAACTTATAATTTGTGTATAAATTTTAATTTAAACAAAATAGTTAAAATGGAATTTATTCTGCTAATTTAGTAAATAATTCCACTTAAATATTTACTATGATTGTTATTACTGTAAATGATGAGAGTTTCACCAGTTTATTCTTACATTTACTAGTAATTTGTACAAATTATTCTGGTAATTTTATAATTTAATTATATTGATTTGAGTGCTGAAATACTGAAAGAAAATGCATAATTTCACTTAAATATTTACTTTCTTTGTTATTACTCCGAATGGTGAGAGTTTCACCGGTTTATTCTTACATTTACCAGTAATGTGTAGAAATTATTTTGGCAATCTTATACTTTAATAGTATATATTTTAGTGCTGAAATACTGAGGAAAAATACATAATTTCACTTAAATATTTACTTTCATTGCTATTACTCTGAATGGTGAGAGTTTCACCAGTTTATTCTTACATTTACCAGTAATTTGTAGAAATTATTTTGGAATTTTTTTACTTTAATTGTATAACTTTTAATGCTGATTTACTGAAGAAAAGTAAATTATGTCACTTAAATATTTATTTTCTTTGTTTTTACTCTGAATGATGAGAGTTTTACCAGTTTATTCTTACATTTACTAGAAACTTGTAGAAATTATTCTGGTAATTTTATACTTTAATTGCATTAATTGGAGTGCTGAAATACTGAAGGAAAGTATTAATTCCATTTAAATATTTATTATGATTGCTGTTACTGTAAATGGTGATAATTTTGGTAGTTTGTTCTTACATTTACTGGTATGGCTTTTATATTGTTTTCTTTAAAGAACGATACGTTTGGTCCTAAGAAAATGTTTGGACCCGAGAGTATTTTCTTTCGCAGGGAAACTAAGGGCTAAGTTCATTGACTGTTCAAGTTAGGGCTGGAGGGTGATTTCGGGCCCCCTTTCTCCCCCTTCGAATGTCATGGGATGAGTGAGCAAGTGTGTGTGCGTGTGTAGTAATTTGGGTATTGACCCGTTCAAATATTTGGGGGCGGAATTCCCTTCGGATCCTCACACACAGCCTTGAGGTCTCACCCGAACCCAGTAATTTCTTCGGTCGGCTGTTTCCCCCGAATTATTCCTCCACCAATAGTCATCTCTTCCAAACTACTTTTTTTTACAACCAAACCACTTTAGAGTAAATGACTTTACTGCGCGTTTCGATTAGCTGTGCCTTCTTTATGTGCATACAAAAAAAAAACGAGAGAACTTTTCTTCGACGAATGTCTTTGATTTTCTTCTTGCTTTCTGTAACAACCGACAAAAGGATGTATTCGATGTTCCGGCGCTTGTCTTCTTCAGTTTCTGAGATGAATATTCGACTTGTTAACATCGTCCTGTTCCGCCCAGCTGGAGTTGAAATAAAAGGAGTTTGCGCTGCCCGTTTGATATGCAGCACGTTCGGACATTGGTTTAATGTCCGAACGGCAGGAGACTTCATCATACAAGCCACCTCTCCGTGGAGCTGATAGCAATTTACAAACCACACATTTCATTGTTAATGGTTTTCTATTATATACCATACTTCGTCTATTTGTTTTTATTGTTTTCTACAACATGTACTTTGTGTGTAGATCTCTAGGAGAACGTACGTACGTAATGTTGAACATTATTTCTTTTCTTTAGACGTTTTTGCACAAAAATAGTGCACACACAAAATGTAATGCAAATTGTTCAGAAAGCGGATAGGAGGTCACTTTGCAGGTCAGTTACGTTCAGTCACCGACAATTTTCTAGTGAAGTAAATTCGTCATCGTTCTAGAATTTTAGTATTATATAATTTATAACCATTAATTAAGACAATCAAATATAGACCAATTCGTTTTTCGCTACAAATTATAATAAATTTCAACAATTATTTAGTAATAATACTAATAATATTTATTGCAACAATAACCACACAAACTAAACAGGGTTCCGGCATTGAGAGAGAAGGAAGAAACCATATTCGAGGATTGGACGGCAGATGGATGTTTTACATTTGATGGATATTGCAGAACTACGGAATGTTAAAGATCGGAAATGACGGGATCTTATCTTCATTTTGGATTTGAGTTCTTTTGAATAGGAGTTAAGGTTGAGTCTTGGATTTAGCAGGTATTCTACGGTGGGCAACGGGTAGATGGGAAGATTACCAAAGGTAATATGGGGAGAGGATGATGTAATACGGTGGTAGGGAACTAAAAGTTTTGTTTTGGAAGGATATATTTTTAGACGCCATTTGTTGTACCAGGAGAGGAGGTTTTGAAGGTTTTGGATAGAAGCTTTAAGAGAGGAAGCATGGAAAATTAAGGTAGTATCGTCGGCGAACTGGAGAATATAAAGGGTGGGATCGAAAAAAATGGCGTAAGGGCTATAGAGGTTGGAACAAAAAATGTTAAACAACAAAGGGCACAGGGGTGATCCTTGTGGAACACTTTGGAGTGAGACGAAGGATTTTACGAAATCCAAGAAACAATTTTCAAACTTTCCAACAATACAACTGAAATTTGTTGAGATATTGTACTGTATAATTTACTTTGTGTATGAATCAATAATTCTTCATAATTCAAGGCTTTTCGCATGATATAAGTTATTATACAACTTTTGTTGTTGTAGTTGGTGTGTTATGTTAGAATCATCAAGGCGAATTGGCGAATCGGCTACAAAATATTGTTGCTTCGTTCGCAAGAAACGAAACAACAAAAAAAAATAGCAAACAAACTGCGCACGGGGGGACGGCGTCAGCTTTAGAGAACAGTTATATAAATAAACACGTAATTGCGGGATTCGATTTCTGAATGTCGAGGACGCCTAGCTCCAAGGTAAAATGCATAAATAAATAAATGCGCCGGAGCTCTCGATCGTTTTTCGCGCTCCGTTAATATTTTGTTTTTATTTCCCATGTCTGCGCTTCTTTTTACTCTTTATTGCACCTCATTCACTTTCACCGGAGCATCCGTCAAATACCGTGGGTTAAGTTACGCAGTGATCCGATTACGCAACGGCCCTGGAAAACGCAGTTGACATTTCCATTGTGTTCTACGTGTGTCGCATCCTCCGCTCACGTATAAATATATATATATTTTCGTTGAGTATTTTGCGGAGTATCGGAATATGGTGTCGCAGGCAATAAACGTAATCGAGGAATCCTGTAACGCTGTGAGGGGGGTTCTCCTGGGGGGAAACCCCGGACTGGTTGCAAGCAAGTTTATTCAACTTGCGTTTGGCAAACTGCCATCTCTCCCTCTTCTTCATTCTGCGTTTCCAGCGACGCTGCAACCGGTATATTTATGACAAAAGATTGAAGGGTTGCCGAGGCGGGAAGGGAAACGCGAAAGCGCCATCTATTTTCGGTCTACGAAGCAATTTAATCACTCGGAAACTAATTACAGAACATTGATTAAAGAACTGAAACACGTAAGAATAAACCGATACTCGCTAGATACGTTCCACGAAACTTGGCCGTAAAGCGAAAAGCCGTATAAGGAATCAATTATATCGACATGGAAAAAAGTTTTTTTTGCCGTTATAGCGAAACATTTTAGGCCGTAAATCGAAAACGTGCCTTAATTGGGTGTATTGTCATTATATGACTATGCTGAAGATATTGTTATAGTAAAATATTATTTGTTCATTTATTAAAACGTTCATCTTATTGATTTTTCTATTTATGTTACTGGATATATAAAAATGGGTGACAAATAATTGAAAATGACACATGATAAACGGGTTGATAGCTCCATCTATTTTCAATCATGAAACTGTCAGTTCAATCATTGATTTCATCCACCATTTTAGTTTTTTGTTTTCCTGGAGAATTATAATAATTTATCAAAAAATATTTGTTTAAAACTAATTACCTAACAATTCCTGTTTTTGAAATTATTAAATATTGAAATTTCCGTATGAATTCTATTCTGTTTTGTAGCAACTTACATTTTACTATTTACTACTTTAAATTTACACTGTTAATCTACTATAAATATAGTCAAATTAGTATAAGGAAAGACCTATGGTTAATGTTATTTAATAATAATATTTATTGCGATAAATTACAAAATAAAAGAGAAAAAACATATAGTACGACTTTTTGTCCAATTGAAATAATATTTGTTGCAACAATTACAAAAAAACTCAATACAAGAAAAATGATGTACAAGGAATATAAATTCAAACCAAAAGAACATTCCATTGGTGCAAAGGGCTATTGACCATAGCTATTTCTGTCCTAATTGTAATTACTGATTTAAATTTAATGATACTTGAATAAACATGTATAGAAATGAAAGAGGGTTGGATTAAAAATGAAAGGAACGCTCCGGTCCAATTGAATTTGTTTTATGATTTTGGCCTAATTTTGAATAGGATCAATTCCTTTCAATTATTCAACGGTTTACTTATGTACAGTTCCCTCCGAAAACGTCAGATCCCCCGTCCATCCACACACACGAAAATGGGTTTGCTGTGTTCGCCGGTGAATTGTTTAATTTGTTTCATCCCGAAAATAGAACGGTGGAGTTTGCTCCATATTTCCAAATAGTTCCCAACCAGACGTCGCGTTTATTACGATAGCCTGCACTAATGCAACTCCCAGAGGTTTAGGTTGAAAAACGCCGATGCAATTCGATTTGATTGGAAACAGATCAAATTGCTTATGGTTTTTTGTTCTGTTTTTCGTATTCGTTCGTTTCGAAAGTTGCATCCAGGGCAAAACGTAGCCAAGGTTACGAAAGGCGCTTTACGTGCTCTGATGCTGATGGATTCGCAGGCTTCATTATGGACAGCCTTGGAACAATGGTAAATGCAAGAAACCGCACTGGAAATAGAGTCTCCGGTGCAAGTAAATCTTGCATGAATCTAACCGTTGCTCGTAGTAGTAATACGTTCGGTGCAGTTTGTGCATGGAATACGCACCGTTTGGCCGATAAATAATATTTATGTCGGTTCCTCCGCGCGCAATAAATACCAACTGACCGGGGCAATTGCTTACATAATTTATTGGCCTATTAATGGCCCGAATATTGCCCACAACAAAAATGCCACGACACATAATTTACTTCGTACAATGTCACTTGTAATTGCGACCGTTTTCGATCATTTAAACTACTCGGAGCGTACTTCCAAGATACAACTGCATTAAAATACAATCTATTTATTTACCACTATTGAATTAAGACTTCCTAAGTGGATTTTCTTGTCAATTTAATACATAATTTTCTTAATAATAACAAAATAATTTGAAATATCTAATTTCTTGATGCTGAAAGACCTATGCCTTTTACATATGTTGAATTATATTTTTGAATTCATTTCTCTTCTATCTCTTATTTCTCTATTTGTATTGAAAAAGATACTATTATATAAGAATAAATAAAGCTGAAGTTGTATGTTGTCTTTGTTCCAAATAATTAAATTTGCTTTGTTCTGTTTATATCTTTGTATTTCTTGAAAATGACCATAGAAACGATTGAGTTGCTTCAATTTTTTAGTGACAGCGAAATGACAGCTGTCACCTAATGTCAAAACTGGTGAAATTGTTTTATTGTTGTAAAGAATATAGTTGGTACTGTTGATCACGTAAGATTTTTAATGACAGCGAAATGACAGCTTAACTTGGGTCGTGTTGCTAAAAAGTTGAAAAACGATGATATAAGGAACATAGTTGGTATACTTGATACATAAACTGATGTTATATTTTTAATGATAGCAAAGTGACAGCTGTCACCTAATGTTAAAACTGGTGACATTCTTTTTGGTCTTAACTTGATTTGGGTCATGTGGCTAAAAAGTTGAAAAACGATGATGTTGGTACTTTTGATACATAAAGTCGCGTTAGAATTTTAATGTTAGCGAAATGACAGCTATCACCTAATATCAAAATTATTGAAATACTTTTATTACTTAATTTGGGCCGTGTTGCTAAAAAATTGAAAAACGACGATGAAAGAACATAGTTGATGTAAAGAACATATTTGATATAAAGAACAAGGTATGCTTGATACATAGTGACATTAGATATTTAATGTTAGCGTAATGACAGCTGTCATTTATAATATCAAAACTGGTGAAATACTTTTATCACTTAACTTGGGACGTGTTGCTAAAAAGTTGAAAAACGATGATATAAGGAACATAGTTGGTATACTTGATACATAAACTGATGTTATATTTTTAATGATAGCAAAGTGATAGCAGTCACCTAATGTTAAAACTGGTGACGTTCTTGTTGGTCTTAACTTGATTTGGGTCGTGTGGCTAAAAAGTTGAAAAACGATGATATTGGTACTTTTGATACATAAAGTGGCGTTAGAATTTTAATGTTAGCGAAATGACAGCTATCACCTAATATCAAAACTAGTGAAATACTTTTATCACTTAACTTGGGCCGTGTTGCTAAAAAAAAGAAAAACGATGATGAAAGAACACAGTTGATGTAAAGAACATATTTGATATAAAGAACAAGGTATGCTTGATACATAGTGACATTAGATTTTTAATGATAGCGAAATGACAGCTGTCATTTATAATATCAAAACTGGTGAAATACTTCTTACTCTTAACTTGATTTGGGTTGTGTGGCTAAGTAATTGAGAAACTTTGGTGTAAATGACATATACATATAACATTTACTTGATGCATTAAGTGTGACGTTTTTGTGTTACAATGAATCTGTTTGATGTTATATTTACATATTATGAAAATAATACTGGTATCAAGAAATGTAGACTAAGTTTGTACATTGACGGCAATTGTTTATGTTTGTCTAAATGGACTGAAAGTGAAAGCAGTAGTAATAAAAACGGACGTATCAGGAGTCGGTTCATAGGTCGATCAGCTGTTAAGCGGTTGACCTTAGTATCCGTACAGAACAATACATAACGCAGTGCACTGTGTGCATCCACGATAAACTCCGCTCGATGTATAAATATTGATTACGGTTTTCTTTTACGAAACAACAATGCAATAATGGTAAACTGGCTTCAGGCCATTGCCAACCTTAATGATGCGAACGTCAATACACATTCATAAGGTCTTCTTTGTTTTCGTTTCGTTTCAGTTTCTTCCATTTTTTTTCTTCTGTTCTTTCGATCAGAATTTCAATTACACCGGGCATTTCGTATGCACAAAAAAAGTGGACATCGCGATGCGCTCGTACTGAAAAATAAAAGAAGGGAAGAGTAATGATGATACGTGGCTTCGGGGCACCAAACTTTGTTTTGAATGCAATGATCTTTGTTACTGAATATCCCTATGTTTTACTTATTTATGCGTATGGAAACTTCAGAATCGCATGTCACAATTACAATAAATATACTTCAAATATTGTTATTAAGTTGTTAATATAACATTAAGATTTATACTGTCATACTGTCAAAGTTGTCAAATTAAGTTTAACATTTGTTATTCTTGTAAATAATTCACTTTGCTCCAATTATATAACAAAGCTGATAAACGTCAAATTGTACTGTCAAAGTTGTACACCAAGTTGTCAATATAACTTTAAGATTTGTTACATTTGTAACTAACTCCACGATTTTGATAGAGTATAAGACAGAAATTTCTCGGTCTATAGCCCCAATAAATTCATTTGGTATCATCTTTATGATTTTATATGATATTCACACAAACATCAGATTGAACTGTCAAAGTTAGTATAAACTTGACATATCATGTTAATGTATTAAATGGACATGTTTTGTTTACTCCTGTTGTACCTACTTTATGATTGTGTTTCACATTAACACATACGTCAAATTGAAAAGTCAAAGACAGTCAAATATATAGATATTTCAGTAAATAACGTCATATATATGAAAATTACAGAATTTTAAAATAAATATATTTTATTTTTAGCTTTGCTATGCAGGCACATAAAAAATAGTTAAATATAGTTATGTCTTTAAAGAAATGGAAATAACTTCGTGTTGTCGAATATTCTTCAGTGTGGTGTACATATTTGTGTGCTTCCAGTATGTAAAAGATTAGCAATTCAGATTTCAACATGCCACATACAGATTGGACTATGCAAAGTGTACCGAAATTGGTGTCAATTATTTTCTATGTGTTCAAATAATAACGAAGAACACGCGCTGCTGCGGTCATCTTGTCGAAGAATAGAGAGAAAGTTTCTGTGCTTGGATGTATTTGTGTTCTTGCATGTGTGCGGTGTTCTGAGGCCGTTCATTGAACTTTGCTACTCTTTTTCCATCCAAACACGAATGTCTCTCGTGGCGAGAGCTCGCCTCCGTTTCAACAGCAAGGAGCAACAAGAAGCAACAAGAAGCAAAAAGAAACTGAAAACAACGACACGGGCGTACGCTTTCCACTGGTTTGGTCAATTTCGTACCGGACTGCTCATAACAATCGAGTGAACTTCAGTAAGGTTCACGTACTGATTCAATACTTTGTATATTCCTTCTTTTTGGAAGAGATTGCTTTATAAATGCGAACACATTTATAATTCAATGGAAGGAAACTCAAGGCCATCATCGAACGGCAACACTTGATCCACATCATTAAACTTTGATTATGTGCATAGCAATTAAAAAAAAACTGCAATCACGGTGCCAACAAACTTGATCTATATTCGTTTATTTGTTAAATTAATTATTCCCATCGTTGTAACGCGATTTCTGTTACATTTTATATAAGAAAAAAAGTTACTCAATAAATATTTATTGATTCAAAATAGAAAGAAAATACAATTTATAATCATAATACATAATTTGGTTATATTAAAAATAATGATTGAAATATAAAATCTCATTTTAAGATTGAAAGATCTTTTATTAATTCCTTTTATTTACAACACTAAAGACATCGAATTAATTGCTTATCCACTTTCCCAGTATATAAATTGCCTTATGAGTATGAACATTTTTCAATTAAGAGAAGAAAAAAAAACTCCATCTGTAATTAAATCTACACATTAAATCTCGTAAAGTCCTTGTATATGTTTTTATTGTATCAAGAAGCAGTTTGAAATGAACATTAATTTGTGTTTCCAGTCTATTTTTACGGATGATATCATAAAGTTAATCGAGCTTAGTAAAACTATCTTATTTTCATTGATATAAAAATTAGGATACAGTGAGACCTCGTTTAATGTTTCCTCGATTAACGATGATTTGTTGATCGAGTATGGTAGTCGATTGGAAGTTTAAAAACTTACTATATTTTAATGTCACTTCGTTTAAAACTTTTGAGTTTTGTTAGGAAATGTAAGTATTAAACGAGGTCGTTTGCAAATACTGTGATAGTATTGTTGATCTATCTTAAGTAAATTAAACGTACGAAAATTACGTAAATTATGTCAAATTTATGTTCTTTTGATTGGGTGGAAGTAATTAGAAATTATTGCGAATATTGTTAATTGTCATTAAATGTAAATTTTTTTAAATTAATTTCTTAATATTGCTGTGAATTGATTTTGGAATGGTAACAACATGAGATTATTATTATTTATGAGTTAAAATTAGTGATGTTAAACATGTTGGAAGTAAGAAATTGTAAAACTGAAAAATTAGAAATGACTTGGTAAAGTTACAAAATCTTATATTATTTGTTGCAAACTATGGTCAGTAGCCAGTTTAGTGTTTAAATTCATAGTGGACAGAATGTATGTACAAGTAAATAGATAAATGACACAGTAATACATCAGTTGAAGTTGGTGAGATTATTGTTATGCAGATTGGATGAAACGAAGCTTTAAATTGTAAAACTAGGAGAATTCGAAATGACTTGGAAAAGTTGCTCCGCTTCCTGATTTCTCTTCTTGTTGCGCTAGAGTTTTCCTTTAGGATAATGGATTTTTAACGATTGTTCTTGCTGGAAAATGCGGATGGGCGCGGAGGGCACGTGTGTATTTTAGAACGTGTACAGGCTTTTGGCGCAAGACGAGAAAAAATCCGGATGTATAAATAGTGCGGCGTGCCCTGGTTTTTCCAGCCTCCCGTCTCCCGCATTTTCCAACCCGTCTGGTTTTCCGTTCTGAATAATGCACGGGGCCGCACCGAATTTAATATTTGATCGTCCAATACGTTCGTTCGGCTCGACGCTCATTTCCCTCATTCGTTTTCTCATCTCATCTCAACTCTTCGTGATGCTTGCTGCTGCTGCTGCAGCCGTTACTGCTTCTTCTTCATGCAGAAGAGGCTCGGACCCAGTTCCCGCTTAATGCCGGAAGTAGAACTTTAAACCATTAAAACCGGCGGGGATCCGAGGAGGCGTCGGTCGGATCGCAGAATCAGACCCCCGGGCGCTACGTTTTACCGTTTCCATGGTGATGTGGGGGGCCGTAATGTATCTAAATTGCACATTTGAAACACTACCGTCGTTCCATTTGGACCGAACCCCGTCCTCCCCCATCCATTTGGCGGGCCCCCTTTTCCATTTCAACCTCATTACATTGAAGACGGCGCCACCCGACCCCACCAGTTTCAACCCTTATCTCTGCGCCAATTTGCATTGCGAAAGAACGAAAGAATCCTCAAACAACCACCACCATCACCTCCTGCTTCTCCACCTTCCGCACTCCCTCTCCTCATCCGGCATCCACAATACGCTCTAACAGTCAAAGCCGAAATTTCCGATGAAGAGACATTCATTAAGGCCCCATACTTCAACCGCAAAATCAATAATCGTGCACACACACTTTTTTTGTTTTATGTTTTCAACCCAAAGTTTTCATTATTTTAAAGAAAAAAAAAGTTAATACTGTAACAAAATAGTGTTTTTTCACATATTAATCATAAACAATATAAATTCTAAGCACTTTCAAAAATTAGTTCAAATAGTTTATCAAGTTACTAGCATTATACATAAATAATACTACAAGAAAGTAATTGAGATTTTGACAATATTATCAATATTTTGTATCAATTTATGAAAGATGCGTTTATATCTTAAAACTTACAAACAACATATTCATTTCTTATAGAAAAATAACTAAGAACATGTAAGAACAGAACAGTGACAAAATAGAACATTTATATTATAGACTTTAAACATAATATTGTTTTTTTTTCGCTATGTTTTTTTATCTTGTACCGCATTTTGTGCTTTTATGACTGTTCTGCTTTTTCATTGTTCTGCCCTAATATGTTCTGTTTCATTTGAAAAAAAGATCTTCTGCATCAGTTTTTATTAGCTCACTTATTGTTGCGTAGTGACAACGACACTTTGTTAATAATTACGAGGCCATCTCGACTATTTATTTTTCTTCTTCAATTCGCTCTTTGTTGATTCGTCTTATCGACACCTCATTGCGCACCTTTCATAAGTTGAGAGAGAGACCCAGTTTCCAGTATCTCGATTATCAAGGTCACACTTACATTTTTGTTATTGTTAGGTGAAATGTTGGTAATTTTATAAATCAATCATCAAATGTACGATTGTTTATTCAACAATTTCAGAACAATATTTTTGTTATGAACGTGTCTGTAATTTATAACGATTCGTCGTATTCCAATGCACAACATCTTTATAAAGAAATTGAAGATTGTATAAGTAATAAACATACATAATGTTTGCAACTGTTAAGATATATATACAAGTTTAAACATAATTTTGATAATAGTTTTATCAAAAGGTCACAATTACTTTCTTGTTGTATTTGTTATGTCCTTTTTGATTAGTACGTTTTAATGAATCTTTAATCAGACAATTCACTAACTTCTTAGACATATTTCTTTAATAATACACTCATACCTCGCTTTACGGCCTAGATACGTTCCACAAAACTTGGCCGCAAAGCGAAAGGCCGTATAAGGATTCAATTATTGCGTTTGCGCAAGATTGGCAACATGTAGATATATCGACATGGAAAAAGATTTTTTTGCCGTTATAGCGAACCGTTTTAGGCCGTAAATCGAAAACGTGCCTTAATTGAAGAGGGCCGTTATAGCGAAATGCCGTATAAAGAGCGACCGTATAGCGAGGTATGGGTGTATTTGTTTACATAATATACCAGGCGTGGGTAACCTGCGGCTCGCGAGCCACATGCGGCTCTTTAATGGATTATTTGCGGCTCTCGATGAATGTACTCGAGTTCCGCTTTTCATTTTCGTGCTATTATTTTTATATCTTTTTTTGGATACCTTTTAAATACGTATTTAATTGCGGCTTGCGAAAAATTTCAAATTTTTGAAAAATTGCTTGGACTATCGAGGAGCTTGGCCACCCCTGTAATATACCATGTAAAAAAGGCAAAAAAGTGTGAAAAGCGTCATTGAAATGCTCATAAACGTGATGTAATGATACATTTCATTCATTAAGTTTTCATTTGCACATATTGTCCTCTTTCTCTCTCCCTATATATATATATATAAGAACGATCCATACATTTTCTCCGTATTCCAGTGCCATTGTGCATCAACGACTGTTGAATATAAAATACGTAACTTTCCTTTTATTCTACTCCCATTCGGGACCGTACGCGTTCCGTAATTGAGCCATTTATCTTCAGCGTTTCCTTCTATTATTCTTTCCTCCAACTAGTTTCGAGCCGTGGCCCTTTCAAGGTTCGTTTAAACGCTGCTCGTGTATGCCTGTGAGTGTGTGTGTGTGTGTCACAAAAGCGATGGTGCTGCAATTAAAGGAAAAGAAATGTAAAAGGAGGAACTGAGAAGTATTTAATGACAGGCAGAGGCCTGGGTCTGGGTATTCAAGTCTGACCCAGATTTGTGCCTGGCATTGCGATAAGTTATCTGCTTTTTTTTCAGTTCATCGTTGCTGCTGCTGCTGCTGCAGTTGTTGGTTGTTGTTTGGTTCGTTGTTGGAGCTGCACATATTGTGTGACCCAGTACTGGGACATACGAGTGTGTCTCTGCATCCAGTATGTATGCAATTCACTTTCCTAATCTAATGGACGTGCATATCAGAAACGTGCGGCGTTTATTTATAAAACCGCGCCAGTTCAAATGCATATCATGTGCACCGGCACAGACAGGCAGATAGTGGAGAGAGTGAGAGAGATTGGACTGGTTTTGGTTGGAAGGACGAAACTGAACTAAAACATTGGATGGATGGATTGATATGGATCGGTTGAAGATGAGTGCCATATGCCACGTCCAATCTAGATTAGATGTGTGTGTGCACTCGGCTTGGATCGATGATTCGTTCGATGATAAAGGCATTATCCTGTGCAGGGTAAAAGCAGCGCAAAAGGATCCCCAATTAATTGCGGCGAATGCTATTACCTCGTGTGCGATTGTGTCGCGCGCCAAATTTAATGCCTTTATTGTCTTCGGCCTGGCGCGCCACTAATTCCCTTTTCGACTGGATTTTGCCACCCCCTTTGCCAATTACTCAAATACCATTTACCCCAAACCCGGCAAAAAGTGCTCGGCTCGATATTTCGCAAAATCCGCTTTAAATTAAGTTACCAATCGTATTATCATGCACATTCCATGGTAATTTCAATTCCATTATCCAGTTGATTCATCAGCGAAATAATGTTATTATGTTATACAATAAAGTTTTTTTTACGATTTTTGCTTCGATAAAACTCGTTTAGTTGTTGTATAGTTTCATAAAACCTGAAATTTTACAATTATACAACAATTTGGATTACTTACAATCAATAATCTCTTAAAACAAACTTGTTCCAAATGAATAAATTAACTTTTGTATTGATATTTTTGATTTGGAAATGGAAAATATTACTTAAGAGCAAAATGTATTGTATTTGTTGCAAGACGAAATTATTTTTTTGGCACATTTCCAAATATCAAAAACTAACTAAAACTAAATTTGCGTTATAAATAACAAAAAAAAAAGTTAATATTATCAATCTTGATTTATACATAACATTAAAAGTTTCTTTCTAATACAATTCCAAATATCAAAAAACTTTAATTAATCCTAAATAATCTGCTAAATATCAGAAAATTGTCATTATAATCAATCTTGATTTACACATAATATCGAAACTATCTTTCTAATACAATTCAAAATATCAAAAACTTTAATTAAACTTGATTAATCCTAATGATTTTCATTGTAAATAACAGAAAATTGTAAATAGTATTAATGTTGATTTAGACATAATATTGAAAGTCTCTTTTTTAACACAATTCAAAATATCACAAACTTTAATTAAACCCGATTAATCCTAATGATTTTCATTATAAATAACAGAAAATTGTAAATAGTATTAATGTTGATTTACACATAATATTGAAAGACTCTTTTTCAACGCAATTCAAAATATCACAAACTTTAATTAAACCTGATTAATACTAATGATTTTCGTTATAATTAACAGAAAATTGCTAACATTATTAATGTTGATTTATAGATAATATCAAAAGACTTTATCTAACACAAATTCAAATATCAAAAACTTTAATTACACTTAAATAATCCTAATGAGTTATAAATAATTGAATCTAGATAATCGCTATGAATTTTATTGTAAATAACAGAAAATTGTTCATCGTAACTAAGATAGTAAATTAGAAACGTTAATTTTCAATTAAAATGGAAATGTTGCAGTGTTTTACAGTTTTCAAGTGCTTTGAAATGAAAACTGTATAATGTTGAAATTGCTTTACAAAAAGTCATAAATATTCATTAATTTAAATTTTCAATTATAAAAGTATTATGGAGCAATTAAGGAATTATAGGTCAATTAGATCAATATGTCATTCAATCAATTGGATATGATTATTTAATATGTAAAAATTTCATTTGATTTGTCAAAGAAATTATTTTTTGTTACATAAGACGTATATACAAGTTTTTTTCTGTAAACCGTAGGAAAGTTCTAAACTTAATCAAAACTACTAATTTCATATTAAAGTGTTTATAAAATCAATCTTAATATTTCAATATTTAAGGTTTACTTAATTAGAATTTTAGAATTTCGATCGAAATTAATACTTTTTGTTATAAATATTTGTTAATTTAATTGGATTATTTTGTACACTTATTGACAAAAAAAAACTTTTGCTTACGATGTTTTTTTTGTATTGTACTTAAAATAATATAAGTTATAATGATAATTATTATTCCTCTTTCAAGGTTACAAATGCATTCCGATTAATCTTTGTAAACATGCTGCATTTCATTACAAGCTAATTACCCATACATGATACATTGTATGTTTGATTGATGCATTCATAATTTTCCAAGAAAATTAATAGAAAAAGCGTGTGTACGTATTTCAGTTATTTATTTGAAAAGGAAATGAAGAATTATTAATCATATTCATCGCATTGTACTTTATTTTGAAATAAATTGTTTGTAAATATTTGTATATCAGAATATCAATGTTGAGTATTCATTCTTTTATGTTAATAGTTTTTACTAATGAAATATCAATACATACAAATATGAACTATGAAAGTCAGAAGTTGTGCTACAATTTTACATTTTCTTATAAAAATGTTTTGAATTATACAGAATATATATATATTTATATAGAGTAAATTATTCAAAAATAGATATTAATCTTTCTTCAAGTAAAACAGATTTAAATAAAAATCGTTCTATACAAATCTTTGATATTTCATATATTTGTCATAATTATGTATTTTGTATGGATTCAATTTGTTAATTCCTACTGAATTATATACAATATGAGTGTAAAAATTTTGATTAGATTTTCTCAATTATTTGGAGTAATAATAATAGTTATAAGAAAAATTAAATGCTATAGGTCTTTCTGGCCTGATTTGGAGTTTCTATAATGTAATGAATATATAGTTTTGTTAAAATTTGATACAGATTTCAAGTCTATAAAATAAATATATAACATTCGTTCTTTAACAATTGAATTGCATTTTTTATCCGATTGAAGAGATCTATCGTTGAGAAAAGTTCCACTCTGATTTCTGCCTGAAGATAATTAATGAGCAAAGTATTGAGATTCAGCGTTCGTCAGGAAGAGAGGATCTCTGTGCTTATTTCCTTTTTTGTTCAAGAGAAACCAAAACCGTGTTCTCGCGTCTCTCGAATTCCGCTAAGTGATTCCTTTCAAAAGCAAATGAAGAAGAGTGCATCATCGTCTCCACCGTCCGTCCTCACTGCATACATATTCATCCGTCTCTCTTCCTATGTATTTCCCTGTGTTCCTCGGATTCCATTTCGACGCTCGTCCCAGTTCTCTCCGCTTTCTTCCTTTATTTTTTTCGTCCTTTGTCGCAGGCGTCGCTCTCGCCGTTCCGTGTTGCCTTTTGTGCGCGCCCGTCGTCCCAATGGCAAGTGGAAATGTGTCGCAAGAGGAGCGTTTTAATAATTCAGAATAGAGTGGCCATAAAAATTCTGGCACTGACTCGGGCGATGGATGTGCAGATGGAAGCGGATGGGCGGAGGAGAAGCTGCAGACCACCATTCACGGACCTTCCACCCTCTGGCACAGGAATAGAGTGAGAGAGAGAAAGGGACTATTTCGACTATCTGAATTCGCCCTTTGGTGGAAGGAACAGAGAGAGAGAGAGAAGGTCCATGATTTACGGAGGCAACCCCCGCTGCAGCGCGTTTATTGCCCGCCGCCTCCGCCGGAAACAACAAATCACCCGAATTTACGACCGCATCCATTAAACGCCCAAAATAATAATAACAACAACAACAGCAGCAGCATCGAAAGACGGCGCGCCGCAACGATGGGAAACCTTTCAGCGCGGAATCCTGGTAACGAGATTAGTACAGGTGCATTAGAAGGATTCCAGTTTAAGGACGTTCGAGCGATGTTTCTGTTTCTCTCTGACCCGGTTCGCTGCTTTGTTTTTTTTTTGTGGGGTCGTGCCCCACTCTTTATGGGTCAGATCCGTTCGGTCGTGGGCGCGAGGAGGTGACCTCGACTGGAGGCTGCAAGAAATGTTAATCCCAAGAAAACCGATGATTGCGAACCGTGTGTGCTTCTCGCGTTCGCAGGCAGCGATCGGACGAGAGAGAACCCGCACTTAAAATAATCGCAAATAACCATTCCATGCGTCGCCCGAAGCTTAAATATCATTTGCAGAATGGATTTTTTTTACCTTTGCACCTTCACGAAAATACGTGTAATTGTACAGTTTCCATATTTAGTTACACCCATTTTGTAATACTCTTCAAATAGTTAACAATTTCAATATTGTTTTTAATAGCTGTTTAAAGATTACAGCTTTATGAAACCGTACTGTTTGTTAGTCATTCAAAAACAGGACTTTTTTAATAAAACAACAAAACTGTATTACAGGTAATCGTATTTAATCTATAATTATGTGAAAATATTAGAAGTAAAATGCAGTTACTTCTAAACTTGTAATTAGCGTTGATTTTTCATTATTTGCTCTCAAAATTGACAAAAAAAAATTGAGTTATAGAAGAAATAATGTGTCTACGTTTTGGTGTATCATTACCGGTTGGTAATGCTAATTTCAGGTATAATTCTGATTAAAGTAAAATGTTTAAGCTTATAGTTATGTAACTTTTACGGTTTACCTGTATTTTGCTCTCAAAGTTGAAAAATGAATTCATAACTATCAAAAAAACAGTATCGACAACCAATCATGAAAATATTATGTATGATACTATTATTATAGTAAAATATTGAGATTTTAATATGTTAGCACTTACAGTTTCGTTACTAGCATCGTTTTGTTATAAATTGATCTCAAAGTTGAAAGAACGATTTTGTAATCGTCGAAAAAGCAGTGACTCTACTTTTTAGTGTATTACTCAACAACAAATCATGCAAATATTATGTATGATACTGTAATGAAAGTCGTACATTCAGACATTAATATTCAAGTACTTCTAGATTTGTGACTAGTACTGTTCTCAAAGCAATTTGCTCTCAAAGTTGAAAAATCGATTTCATCGAAAAAGTACTTTATGTTGTATTACTCGATAACCGATCATGCGAATGTTATGTATAATAGTATAATTAAAGTAAAATGTTCAGACTTCAACACGTTGGCACTTCTTGATTTGAAACTAACACCGTTTTCATGCAATTTGCTCTCAAATTTTGAAAAAGATAAAACCATTAGGAAACTATTGAAAAAGTAGTCCCTCCACGTTTTGATGTACTACTCGTTAACGGATTATGCAAATGTTCTGTATGAATACTCTAATTAAAGTTAAATCTTCAGGTTTTATTATGGAAATACTTCTAGATTTGTGACTAATATGATATTCTTGTAATTTTCACTCAAAATAGAAAAAGCGATTTTGCAACTTTCCACACCATTTTGGTATGTCATTCGATAACCCATCATGTAATTTTGATGAATTTATATAATAATTAATACTATATGTTCAGCATTCAATATGTTGGTACTTCTAAATTTATAATTAACTCCATTTTTCTATAATTTGCTCTGAAAGTTGAAAAAAAAATGTTGGTTTGAATAATCTAAATAAGTCAAAAGTCGTACTACAATTTGACATTTTCTTGCAAATATATTTTGAAAGGCGAAAGGACTGGGGTCAATAGCCTTTTTAACAGCTATAACAAGTATTTTTTAGATTTGTTTAATTATTGCTGATTACAATCAATATTTGTTTAACAATTCATAGTTAAAAACACAATTATTTTTGTCCAATAACAACAAAACAATTCAATATAATTATGTTTGTTACCATCAAAACATAATTTGCAAATCAATCTACGAAAATCAAATGCATATTTCTCAATTAAAATCCGGTTTTAATTGGAGATTGTTTTTGAAAATACAAATTTACAATCACATTGAATTTCCTGCCATTAAATTGTCTTTTTTTTTATAAGTGTATATTCACAAACAGTTTATCGGAACGTGGAATTCGGAATGTTGAGAATGTTCGATGCTAAAAATACTTGTAATATTTTTAAATTTGAATACAAAAAAGCGTTCTACGGAAAAACCCGCACTCGTTCAGAGGAAAACAATGTAATGTACTATGCAAAATGTATAAACAGAAAATCTAATTAGTTGATGCTAATTATATGTTTATCAAATTTTATAAACCTTTTGTTGTTTGCGATTTGTATAGAACGATTTTTATTTAAATCTGTTTTACTTGAAGAAAGATTAATATCTATTTTTGAATAATTTACTCTATATAAATATATATATTCTGTATAAATCATCATCAAAATAATAGTTTAATGTTTCCTTTCATGAAATTTCTTTATAAACTCACAATGTTCTATTTATTTAAAAAAACAAGATAGAATAACAATTATACTAGATTAGTTATTTATTTCACAAATGATAATTATCTACATTTTAAAACCAACTTTTTCATAAGGTTAAATTATGATCAAAATAGTAGATTGATTTACCTTTTCAAAATATTCTTTTCTATTCAAATTAGAATTACAATTGTCATCTATTTTTGAATTTACGTAAGTATACAATTTGTTTAACAAAATTATAAACATTTCGCGTTTCTTTGAATTATTTAGAAAAAACTGTATTCACCAACAGCTATTGTATGTTCTGTAATTGTAATAAACGAATATATCCTGTTTATAGCCTCATACAGATAGCTTATTAACTGAACCACCTGGGAATATGTGTTAATTCAATTCCTGGTGGACTACTTTAGTAAACTAGTTTTCAATAGGGCTGTCTTCTCAATTGTATCTTATTGACCTCTATTACAAACAGATGTTCGGAAAGAGATTTTCCAAGTGCTCATTATACAACTTACAGGAAATTAAGTTGGAAATTTAAGTCATCTTCTAATGAACTGGGCTGAATTAAAGCTGTTTTGGGCTCTAGAGACCAATTAAGTAGATAATAACTAGCGTATGTATGCATCCTAGCAACTTAACAGTCAAATATGTATTTTGAATTAATATATTTTTTTCGTGGGCCCTATTTTATTTTTCGTGGGCCCCTCAAATTCTTGTGGGTCCGTTTTGTTTTTCGTGGGCCCCTCAAATTCTCGTGCGCCTAATGTTTAATCTTTGGTTTACTGTTAACTTTTATTAATATATTGATATAAAATCAATTTTTATTCATACATTAATTGTAACACCAATGTTAAACCAATCAAACGTAATTTTTAAGAATCTATTCCCAAGCTAATTGATCTAACTTACTTGATTATTTATAAATCTATTGTTTTTTCTTAATTATCAGAGAAATGTGATATAATTATTAAAAATTCCATACTTGAAAAGCGTAGTTTTCATTTACTATTGTTTGACGTTATAAATTACATTATCATACAATTGTTTTAAACATTAGCTATAGGTTCTTGTATACTAATATTGTATGGTAAAATAAATATAAAACAAAAGAACATCTATCATACTCACGTGTCAAATTTACATCGCCAACTGTGTGTACTGATGTAAATAATTACTTTAGCCAAGAAATTTATAAATGCATTGCTCAAACTCTTCTTACAAATAATTCACAGCCAGCCGCCGTCTCTAGCCGGCAGTTTAAACTGGTTATAAATATAAAGTTGCAACTCGATCTGTCATTCCGGATGTGTTATATATAAATATTTTATAAAATATATAGTTTTTATTATATAAATTTCTTTGAAATTGTGCTACGATTAATACTTAAATAACTTATATATGTTTGCAAATCGAAAAGCAATTATATTTAAAATTATATAATAAATAGTTACATTTCAATAGTATTGTTTTTTAAGTAGATTCTACTTAAATAAGTTTAGTTTCAATATAATTTTATAGTATAATTTATACCTTTTGAAAACTGATCCAATATTGAGTGACAGCTGTCACAAATTTATAGCGTCAAACTTTTTATTATGTAATTTTATAGTTTAATTTATACCAGTTGAAAACTGACCCAATATGGAATGACAGCTGTCAAAAAATATACACCGTCAAAGTTTATATTATATAATTTTATAT